>CABHPH010133100.1:0-39858 GCA_902168325.1 Peromyscus nudipes | reverse complement strand
AACCTGTTAAGCTGTCTACAAACTGTGCAGTGTGCTCCGGGTTTCTCAGATTATATAAGCTGTCACGTGTGCCTGGGTGGACCTTGGTGATGCACTTGTCTTTGCGTCATTTCTGTTCCTATAAGAAATCCTAATAAAGCTCACTAGTTCACCAAGTTAGACTTCGGTGATATCTGTACTTTGTTCTGTTGTGGGTTCCCTATCTGGGGAGAATAGAAAAGAGTGTTTTGTATCCCCAGGAAAAATGTTGTCAGACACTATAATTGGTGCCCAAACAGGGGTCTCACTGAATCAAAAATGAGATGTGAAGAAGGGAGTACAAGGTCCTGGCTTTTGGTAGCAAGGTATGCTGCTGAGTTTGGTAGCCTGAGTTGGGTTGAATCCCTGGAGGAAATTCTGATAGAGTTATCCTTTCCTGTATCATGTGTGCTAATGTGACCTTGAGCTATGACATCAGCTGAATGGTTATTGTTATGACAGTGAGACATGTAGCTAAGTACTTGAACTATTGAAATTAATAAAGACTTTTAAATAAAGAAGTGAGAGAACCTGTCTCAGCCTGGCTTGTGAGGCTATGGGATGTGGTGGGAGTGGATGGAATCAGTCTGACTACTGTTGAGGCAGAAAAATTGAATAATGTAATTTCCCATCCCTCCTTAAGAGAAGGGTTGATAACCATTGACAGTATGAGGGTAATCAGTCCCTGCCTGGCCTGGCTTACCTAAGCATTGGGAACACTTTGTTATCTCTGTCTGAAGTCCCCATAAAAACAAGGGCTGTAGACCTATGGAGGGGAAAAGATGTTATCAAGGGAACTAGTAATAAAAGGAGTTGTATTTGAACTCCAGTTTATTGAACCAGATAGACCTACATTCACAGAGGAATTAAATAAAAGGTTAATCCAGCAGGAACCTAGAGGCTAGTGTTGACCTTTAGTGGCTTTGCTGAGTCCTTTTGCAGGGCAAAAACTTTATACAATAGGAAAGGCTTTGGCAGATCTCTGTGACACAGACTAGCATGCAAAGAGAGTCTATAAAGAGAGAACAACCTAGAGAAGATAGTAAAAATCTGAAGCATAGGTAGAGGTCTGTCTGGGTTACCAGAAGACGGATGTCTTAAGACTTATGTTAAGCTGGAGTTCCTAAGGGGGGAAAAAAACTGATAGAAAGTCAAATTGTATGCCAAGGAGCTTCAGTAAGGCTTTAAAGGCCAAAGTGGAGTTAAGAGACGATACCATGATTAATACAAGTTGAGATGATCAAGCCATTCCCAGGGTTTGGTTAATTTTACCCCCAGACTGAGGATGGTATATTTCCTTCCATCAAAAGGTCATGGTAGAGGTGGAGATGTTTTGCCCCATCAGGAGCTCCCCCAACAGCTATCTCCGGTGAATGGGGAGGCAGCAACTGCAGAGACAAACTGGGGCGACTCTGACAGACAGTTCAGCAGGGGAGAGCAAGACCACATTTACCTTTGAACCTGAGTGATAGGTCTGAGAAGATTAAGTCAAGCTCATTGAGTTTATCAGGCATACAGAAAGATAGGGTGGTTCCATGGAAGAGGTCCAAGATATAGAAAAACAATGACTTAAAGAGAATATCTAGAGACCACAGGGAGTTGATTAAGTTATCACCTCCTATCCACACTTTGTAACCAACTTTAGAGAGACATGCAGGTGTATCTGAAGGAACTAGCATGGTGAGATCATCCTGTACAAGGAGCAAGGGCCAGGCACAGCTATAAAATTCTTGTTTAGTTATGGCCTGTTTAGATGTGTATAGAAAATCATACAATAGCCTGTCTGTGCCTGTAAATGTAAAGAAGCTACAAGTGTTTTGGGGACTCTTAGGATAGTAGCAGATTTTCATGCCTTATCTTGCCTAAATTATCTGTCCTCTGTATAACTTGATATAGAGTGTTATATGAGATTGGGACAGAAACAGTTCAGGGGCTTTTCAGCAGGGTAAGATCCTTGTAGTACAGGCTAAACAATTATGTACCCCACGGCCACAGTGTCACTTCCTATTAGAAGTCACCGAGAGTTCAGAAGGTTATAGCTGGTAACTATGGCAAAAGCAACCTGAGCAAATGATTCCAATAGGATTTTGGTTTCAACCATGGAAAGGAGCAGAATCTATGTACCCGGCACTAGAGCAGCAACTGGGAGAGGTATATAAAGAATTGCAATAGATGAAATCCATAACTGGGTCTGCCTCAGTAACTAAAAAAAAACTTACCCCATAAAAGGAGAGACAGAAGGCATGCTGGCCAGACTGACTTATGGTATGGCATACAATAAAATTTTACAAAGGTGGGATGCATATTTAAAACAACGAGACGTGGTGTATTCAAGCATTAACACCAAAATGCCATTCAGGCTGTCCTACGACCTATGTCCTTTAAAGCCACCGAGTATCTTCCAGTAATTGAATCAGCAGCTAAAAAGTTTAAATCCAAATGATATTCTACATGGGTGGAACAGAATAATCCCAGAGAGCATAGGATTACTTAATGAAATCCAAGAACCAGCACTGGACTATATCCCTGTCGGTTGTAGCCAGGGATGCTCATGAGGTCAGGCAAATAGTAAAGGCTATTGCTATGTGCTATTGGTTGTATGCCAGAATTAGACCCGAAGACTATTGCTGAGGACACCACATGTTCATGTTTTGACTATAGGACATGGATAAATTAAGCTGGGAGTTAACTGGAGTCTCTCAGCCTGCTGTCTGGCTTTCAGAGTGCCAGAAGGGGCAATGGAGGCTACTGCTGAAGAACTGTCACCAACATTCCTGCTTGGCTATGCACCCTGTGCACTCAAACAAGAACATGGCACACAGGATGTTCCTGCTGTGCAAGAGTGGCTTGGCTAACATGGCTAAGACCTGTTCCACAAGAGGAAATTCAAGCCTGATACTGAAAGCCAGAACAAAACCCTGTAGCTAGGGAGGTCCTGAGTTCTAATGGGGAAGCAACTAGTATGATTTTATTAGATGGGTGCAATATACCTGTCGAACTACCCTCTAAACATTTGCGTTTAGGCCTTATAGATCACTGTGGTTGTCAGCCCCAACTCATAACCTCTAGAAAAGCTCCAGAACAAGACACTGTTACTGTGGCATTGTTGCCTATTTCTTAGCCATAGATAGACATCTATAGTCACTCCCTCTAAAGCTAAAGGATCATTTCGGAAGAGGGGGCAGAAAGAACATAAGAGATGTAAGAGCTGGAGAAGCCTGTAAAGCTTCCTGCAGGCTGTGCAGTGCCTCCTGATTTCCCAGCTTTTGTGAGTTGTTACACATGATGGATTGGGCTTTAGTGATGCAACTGTCTCTGGGACATTTCTGTTCCTGTAAGTAACCCCTCACCCATATTCCTGTAAGTAATCCCAATAAAACTCAGTGATTCACCAAGTTGGACTTCAGTAGTATCTATACTTTGGCCTGTTGGGGGTTCCTTATCTGGGGTGAGTAGATGAGTGTATGTCATCTCCCCAGGATAAGGTTTGTCACACAACAACTATTCATCTTTATAATCAGATTTTGTATGTTATACAATGTGTTTCCATAAATATTCTAGTCCAAATATTTGGGTGGAATGTCCATAGCTATGTGTGACATTTTTAAGACATGTACTTGCAGGTCACTAAAAACTTAATAAAAATAGTCCAATGTCTTCCCTCAAAACTGTTAACAATTTAAATTCTGTATGTAGTTTTTTTGTGAGAATTACACTTAATTGAAAATTTGAAATGTTTTGTCTTCGTGTGTATGTGTGTGTGTGTGTGTGTGTGTGAGAGTGTGTGTGTGTGTGTGTGTTTTGTGGGGTGGTGGGAGGAAGGGAGAGAGTGAGGGAAAGAGAGATTATTTTTAAAAGGCTCAAGACTTAGTGAAGAATAGTCTATGAATATCATACAAAATAAACACAGTCCTCTCTATAACTAAGATTAACAAAATAAAAAATGAATGGCATTTATGTAATAAGAAATCAGTATAGACATGTAAATTCGAGATTTTTGTGGTGGAAAAATATCCAGACACACAATCAAAACATTCTTTCCTCCAGCGAGTTTTATAAAGCACTAAAAAGCAGCTGTCCGGTAGTTTAAGGTATTAGGGAAGGCTGTCAAGAGCTGTGGGTCTCCACTGCAGCCATTCACACATGAAATCTGAGAGCTTTTGTGGGTTGCTGTAGCAAGTAATTAATTTGGGAAAATTCCAGGGGTTAGGACCAGATGTTCTATTTCACTCCTTCTAGACTTACTATGAAAATAAATAGTTTTTGTTTGTTCACATTGTGATAAACTTCCCTGAGAGTCCAGCCTGTCCAAGAGGAACACTAAATAAAAAAAAAAAGGTGCTTATTACTAGCTAAATTTTATACTACAACAGATTGGTTAACATTTTCCAACATAGATTCGTCTTGGTGACAATTTTTCTCACATAAAATCAAAGCATTTCTAGCTCAGAGCAACATAATTTGGTTATCACTGCATGTCAATGAGACTAACGGGGGATGACAAATAATGTACAATGCAGAATCTATTTTAAAGTGAGACTTAAACCAAACACTATAGATGGAGTCAGACTTTCAGCAATTTAATACAAGATTCAATGACTATTGGTATTTGGGGGACAGAAAAAGCTTTGGTCTTCTGCTATAGTTTCTTTTTGTCCACTTAACACAACCCTAGCTACAACTGTGAAAATGGATTCTCACTGAAGACACTGTCTCCATCAGATTGACTTCTGAACACGTCTTTGAGTCATTTTCTTGATGATGATTGATGTGAGATGGCCCAACACCTTGAAGGCAGTTCTAGACAATTTCAGTATGGGCTACACATGAAAGTTAACAAGTCAGAGAGAGTAATATGCTAATCTGCCCTCCTTCATGGTTTCTGCCTCAAGCTCTTGCCCTGAGATTCTGCCTTGGCTTCCTTTATTGGTAGACTATAACCTGAAAGCCAAACAAACAATTTCTTCCTGAAATTGTTCGGTCAGAGTTTTATGACAGGAAGAGAAAACAAGCTGTAGCAGGAGTTAATTCTCGGAACGAGAGGTGTGACTGTGATGGAGCTGACGATGTAACATTTACGCAGTGGACTGTTCTGTAAGGAGGAAGATGCAACATTTTGGAACTTTGTTCTGGAAGTTTTTTGAGTGTGCAGAGCTTGATGAGGTATTGCTGTGAGAGCATGCCAAATAAGAATACTGAACACAAGGCAGATAAGAGACGTCAGGTTTCTGAAGTTTCAGAGGGAAGCTTGGGGTTTCCTCAAAGACTCCATAATGGTCACTGATTTGATATTTTGAGTTAAGGACTTGTGGACTCTGTTCACCTGGGGTTGAAGAATTAGCTGTGACTAACAAGATAAAAACACCACTCTAGTGAAACCTTTGCTTTACTGGGACAATAGATACTGGTTATCCGAGGCTAAACATCAACTATGATTTATAAGAGAACAATATCATCAAGGCAAACTCTCCTAGGAAGTTTTTCCTTAGAGTCATCACATAGAAGCTGTAGTGCAGTGGAAACTAAATCCTAATCTTAAGCTAGTAGCTCAACGTGATAATGTGTAAGATTCTTACATATAGTGTTGATTTGAAGGAGACATGAGAAGCAGCTGTGGCTTGGTGCAATAGAGCAGAGCATCCCTGAAGATTACAGGAGGCCATTTGTAAGGGTGGAGCATCAGTTTCATTTGAAGCTACAGGACTGAAGGGATCGGGAAAAGAAGCTGAGATGTAGAATCATGTGGCAGGGTCAGAGTTCTTGGAGAGGCCACTGATGAAATTGTAGTCTCAGTTGCATAGGTGGCATCTACATATTGGAGATGCCAGAACCATGGACTGACCACGAAGGACAACAAAAGCATGATTAAGGCCACCCTACCCAACAAGCTGTATGTCCCTAAAGGCAGAGTGGAGAGGTAGGGCTAATCAAGTCCTCTGGAGACTGAAAGATCATCAATGAGTCCCAGGCATTGTAAACTCTGCTATTTACACTGTTGTGTTTTGGTTGCCTTTGTTATTATTGTAACTGTGTTCTAGTTCTTCCCTTTTTAATAAGAAAGTATGAATTTATTTGTTGTTTTTTTGTTTTGGTTTGGTTTTAGTTTAGAGAAAACCATAGTTAAGAAAAAAGTTCCTAGGTATTGAAGTTTTGAGATTTTTGTAGGTTGTGAAACTATAAATTATAAACTGTAATATTAACAAGAGTTCTTGAGGAAGAGAAGCGAAAAGGGAATATGGGTTAAATTGAAATCTTTGAGTATGTAGGTGGACATGGATTTGAATCCTACAGTTTGGTTTGGGCAATTGGACATGAATCTAAACACACCTTGGAAGACAGAATATCAGTTGAGATCGCCTCCAGCTGGGTGGTCCATAAGTATGGCTATGAAGTGTAGTCTTGATTCCTGACTGAGGGTTTGGGAGAGGCTGGGAGGGCCCAGCCCACTTCCAGTGCTGTCCCTGTCCTAATAGGCCTGGGCTATCTAAGAAAGGTAACTCCTGCTTAGAGCTCCTACCTTGAATTCCTGGTATGGCTACAGAAAACATACTTGGAAACTTCTAATCATAAGGATATAAAGCATGAAGAAGTAAAATAATACACAGTATACAGGTATTCAAATATTAAAATAATGCTTGACTATAAAGCTATAAATATATGCCATAAATCTTAACAACATATAGGATAATTAGAGTAAAATTTTTCATAAATAAGTATGATAAATGTGGGTCTTTTGTCATAATAATTTTATTATAAATATACTACAAGTGCTAATGTCACGTTATCTGAGAAATTTGTTTAGAAACTGCAATTAAATAATTCAGAAATAATTAATTCAGAAGACAACCCATTAAATTATAACCCTCCCTACAGGTTAACTTGGTGCCAAATGTATTGTTTAATTTATCATTCTTAGTAATTTTAGAGGGCCTCAAGGCAGGGAATGAAGTAATAATAAATAGGGAATAGTGGATAATTAGAGAAGGAAATGTGGAACAAAATTACTAAGGGCTTTAGGTGAAGTTCATTATTACTATTTAATAGTGCCCAAGAGCATTCGATCAAATTATGGATCAAGTTTAAAAGTGGGCTGAATGAAATCCTTGTGGAGGAGAGTTTTCCATTTTTTTTTCTCAGAATTCAGCAGAAATGTGATAAAATATTCTTAAAATCTCTCCCACAAATCATATTTTGATCAAGCTCCATGGAAAATAATTCTGGAGGACTTGAGTGTATATTTTTGGAGTTAAGGGATTGCAAATACTGAGAAAACAGAAGAGCCAGAGTGAAATGGAAGCATCTGAGATTGTTTGGTGATTATCTGTCTACCCCAGGGACTGTGGATGGTCCATGATTAAGCAGTAAGACGCTGCTTAAGCAGCAAGGTGACTGTTTATGTGACATGTTGTAGCACAGCCCTCGGGCCATTTAATGCACAGGGAAAACTTGCTTTACTAACTGTACAGATTATCTCTTTTATTTTGGCTCATCCTAGAGCACTGTATTTCTATTATTAAACTTTTAAAAGTGTACATGTATAATTTATTTGTTTTTCATATTTTGTTTCATTTCATTACCGTAATCGTGATTGTGAGAACCTATGAACGCTCACCCACTTGTCTTTATGTTACAAAGTTTTCCTCTAGTTTTGTAAGTAAAGCCAGTTTGTTTAGATAATGGCTTAGAAGATTCATAGTTTCTGTGTATTCTGAATGGAAACAGGGAAAGACAGTGGGTTTGGGCTTTTGATTCAACTGAGTAGTATAGGGTGAATGACAGGACTGCAAATTCCCTGAGAACTAATAATAATAATATATAGTGAAAACAGGATGTGCTCTATAAATTCCAGGGAAGGTATGCTGCATCTAGACGCAAATTGACGGTGAATGTTCACCTTGATTCTATATATTGTAGATTGATCTGAAAATGCTGCCTGTGAGGGAATCAATAGCATTTTTTAAAATTTCCCTTTTAATAGCTGTAGCCACAGTATTTTATACAATCATAAATTAATGTGACCATGGCTAACATGCTGTGTCAAAGCAATGGAAAACTCAATCCATTTTCATTGTTTATTATATGTATTACAGTGTCATTGTGGAGTATGAACAGAGTAAGGAGAAGAGTGGGAAATGGCTTTAAGCAAGAATAGAATCTCAAACCAAATTCTAACTCTATCACTATCTTACTCATCGAGAGCCAGTGTTACTAGCTCAGATTGACTCAGTATCCTTTAATCAGATATTCATCTGAGACCAGAGAATGTTCTAAGTCAAGGTATATATAAATTAATAATTCTTAAACCACCAAGATTTTAAAGTCAAAAGGAAAATATGTAAACCAACACACACATTTTTAAATTAAACATATTAATGTTGAGGAAAGCAAAGAAATTATAAAAGGGCAGGTGAGGATTGAACAGCTTTATTGAGGAGTAAATATTTGAGTATGACTTTGAAAGACTTGATTTGTTGTTTTCTTTATTGAAAAGAAGATTGCAGCACTTCTTTTTTTAATTTCCTGTCTTTTTTCCACGTATATTTATTTTTTATTTAAAAATTATTCATTTTATATACCAACCACAGATCTCTCTCTCATCCCATCCTCCTTATCCCCCAGCCTCCCCCCAACCCACCTTCCCACCCCCTCCTCCAAAAGGGCAAGGCCTCTCATGTGCCTAGAATTAATAAATTGATTGTAGCATTTCTAAGAACAGTATTAGTAAGTACATAACTGATTTTGTTATTTTGTAATTCATCTAGTCATAGGAGAATAGGGTTCAATATGATTAGAGTGTTAAATTAAAATAAAAATTTGTCCTTAATGTGAAAATATGTAAAGCTTTGATAAAACTATCCAAAGAATCCCTTTACAATGGAAGAGGTAGGGTCTGTTTTAGAAGAGCATTGCATAAATTTAACTTCCTTCAAGAAAGTGTCCTTTTTTTTTTTTTTTTTTTTTTGGTTTTTCGAGATAGGATTTCTCTGTGTAGCTTTGCGCCTTTCCAGGAACTCGAAAGTGTCCTTTTGATTCATATAAAATGCATACATGAAGCAGAGACGTAGACTCTACTATTTAGAGGAACAAAATATTAGAAGTTACAGATTATAGTACTGTTACTATAAGAACAATACAATTTAGGGCCAGAGGGAAATTATTCATTGCATGTGATTTTAAAGATTTTCAAAGATCAACCCACAACTTGAACTACATATTGTAAAATGAAAAGTAAACATCAATAAAATAAACAAATGTATTTTTGAGGTATCTAGAAGTAAGGAAAATATATTCCAGAGGAATGAACCTTTTCAAACAATGAGCAGTTAAGAAAGAAAACATATGGAAGTAACTGTGAACACTAAGAACATCTTTATAGAGATTGAAGAGGCAACCTGGAATATTTCGGCATGAGAAAACTCAGACCCCACACACAAACTTTATTTTCTAGATGTTTTAATCAAAAGTATAAAACAATGAGTGCTGATGAAGTAGCTCAGCAGGTGAAGGCATTTGCTCTCAGTACTGATGACCCGAGTTTAGTCTCCAGAATTAATACAGTAGAAGGAGACAACCAAGATATCTGACCTCCATATGCATGTCCTGGCTAGTAAACACACACACACACACACACACACACACACACACACACACACACACACACACACACAGAGACAGAGAGAGAGAGAAACAGAGAGAGAGAGAAACAGAGAGAGAGAGAGAGAGAAACAGAGAGAGATGGACACAGAGAGACAGAGAAAGTTAATACATATAAAAATAATCAAATACAAGGCATTTGCTATGGATAATATACAAAGCTTAATATGAGCTGTCAATGCTCGATATGCTTACCATAGAAATTCAAAAACTTGAGAAGTCAATCAAAGAACAAAATTAATTGAGTAATATTATTGGTATGATATATAAACTGGCAAATTTTGGGCAGGGGATGTAGATAATTGGGACATTCAAGCACACTTGTTAATACTCTCTGTTCCAATATAGCCCTCTGCTATACCCATAAAAATTAGGCTTGTCTTTGAAACAACTCTGAGGATAAATATAAATAGTTCTAGTTGTTGTACAAAGTAATACTTGATGTCTAAAGAAGGTGGGATCTCATAAGCTCGTTCTAGTCATAGGTTAGCTCTACTCATTCTAGGAATCAGAGCAAACACAAGACACCAGAAATGCTGTTAAGGACCAATATCCATCACCCCATCCACACTCTGTATTTTATTCTTCTACCTATTCATCCAAATTGCTGTTCAGTGATACACTTGGAAAGAAAAGACAATTGCCCTGGACATCATCCTTCTGTTTTTATGAACAACTTTGAAAACACCAATTGCTTTTCTTTGTTTTCTATCTTAGTCCCAAAGGGGACAGAAGAGAATCTCCCAACAGAAGCTGAATGACACATAAAGACTTACTATCATGTAAAACTAACTGAAATTCCACTTTTTGTTCTATTAGTCATTCAGTGTAAATCCTATCATGTTCTTCTATCTATATATCCAACTATCAGCAGTGAAATTAAATCTCATTAACTTTTTAATGGCGGCCAAATAAAGATAATCCTATTGGAGCAGTCCCTTGGTAGCTTGAGAGAAAGAATATTTTACAGTCCTCTACTACTCAGTGCCCTTAGTTCTCTCAAAATTCCTTGTTTCCCCATTTAAGTCAACCGAAAACAAAGAAGGATAAGTCAAGCCATGTTTAGGGATTCACCTCAGTGAGATAAACACTGCACCTTGAAGTAGGCAAGGTGTGTCTACCCAAAGGAAAAGAGAATGTTACAGGATCTGGGGTAGGCAGTGTGATGTCACTCCTGAATGAAATGATGTTTTGAGGATCCAAACCAAAGCTTGGATTGTTGAAAAGGCCCAAATAAGGTGTGATATGGAGAGTGGACAAAGGATTAAGAATCCATGGATACTCCATATTTAATTTGTGGAATATTTTCCTTAAGATCACTTTTGGCATCTCAACACATGGCTTGAATGAAAATTTCAGCTTCTTTTTTTGTGTCACGATGACTAGCACCCAAGAAAGATATGGCACGTATTCCTTTTTATATACATTTAAAGAGCCAGGTTATGAATATATAATATTCACAATGATTATGAACTTGATAGTCAAAATAAAACAAGATTAAACACAGAAACTCCACAAAAACCACAGAAACAGTTTTGTTTTATGTTTACCTTCTGTTTGGGGGGTGAAAGTAGCAGACAATCATTGGGCACAGACACACGAAGACAAAACACCCACACACATTTTGTTTTAAACAAATATAAACAAGAAAAACTTGAAAACAATAAGAAAGCCAAAATACTCTTAAAAGTAGCTACCTAAGCCGGGTGGTGGTGGCGCACACCTTTAATCCCAGCACTCGGGAGGCAGAGCCAGGTGGATCTCTGTGAGTTCGAGGCCAGCCTGGGCTACCAAGTGAGCTCCAGGAAAGGCGCAAAAGCTACACAGAGAAACCCTGTCTCGAAAAACCAAAAAAAAAAAAAAAAATAAGTAGCTACCTAAGATACTTTGCACCTGTGTTGTGTCTCCAAAGCTATGTTGTTCTGTATTCACAAAGATTCGGCAGATGTCATCTAATCCGAGCCTGTGAGAAGAACCAGTGAAAAGTCTTTAGCATGTGCTAACTATTGCTTTTGTCTTACCTCTGCCTTGTTGGCTATCAGGATCTCTTTGCAGTTTTCTCCTCATGAAATGGTCTCACACGCCTGTTCACATGTATGGTAGCACCTTATTTTCTCATGTTTTATTTATCATGTGAGCTTTCTAATCCATTGCAATTTTTAATTTCTCTTTCTGAGACTTATCCTCCTCCATGCATTATTTACACCCTTCACATTTAATATGTTTTTTTAATTATGTGCAAACATATATGCCCTCTAAATTAACCTAATGATCCTACTCTTGTAACTCCTATGTTCTTTAAATGTAGTCAGGGCCTATTGATACAGTTCTGAGAACTGGAATATGGTATAATTATTTGGATGCTTCTGATGTAATTAGGTTATATAGACGTGGCTGTTTCTACCTTTAAGAGAACACAGTATGTTCAAATCAACCTACAATTTCATGGAAACCTATGTCCAAAGCCATATTAAAAGAAAAAATGTATCTCTAGCCAAAGGAGATATTCATGTGAATCATCTTCTTAGCTGATCCCTGGGCCTGCTGCTATGGATGGCCTAACATGGAAGCTTCATGAAGGCCCTGGAGGTACTCCAATACCTGGCTACATGCTGTGAAGTGATGAAAGTCTGGGGATTAAGTAGAAGTGACTGTGCAGTGATGGACAAACAAAACATTTCATAGCTAGTTCTTTCATGTTATAAATCTGAAAGTTAACATAAAGACTCAGAATTTTTTCCACCTCTTTTCTCTTCAGCACTGCAGTCACATGTTACATCATAAAGTGTCCATGACCTGGTACAATGATACACAAATCAGTATACAATCATGATGCATCAAATTACCATTTAATTTAATCTTTGATGATTAAAAGTCTCGCTTGTCTGAATCCAGCTTAGTATTACCTACCAAGAAAATGGAAGACTGGATATTAGTGAATATTTTCAGGCTACATGATCAGCATAAAAGTGGAAAACAACATTGTATTTTTTTATACAATTTTATAAACAAATCTTACTGTTTATAGAATTCTATTTCACTGTAAGTACCAACCTCTACATAAAGTAAAATCAGAAGTTGATGTGCACAAATGAAGCGCTACACATACTGAGTTCATGGTCATTTTTTTCTAATGAAAGTACATCTCTCAAGATCACAGAAATTATGACTCTATATATGAGTGCAGAGATAACTCTAAAGCCCCCATTCTGTTCAGTTAACTGATCTAATGCTTGCACCAACAGTGCTATTACTAAACTGTGGTTTTTGTAATGCCCCTTAATAGTCTGAGTCAAGTATCTGTTCTTAATTCTTCTTTAATGAGATTGTACTTGCATATGGTGGGGACTTGGTCTTTGGAAAAGGCTTGTCAAACCATCCATCTAAAATTAGGAACTGAAGTGAATCTATGCATTATCATGGAGAAAAAAATATTTATATGACTAATTTATCCTTGCATAAATTTAAACATCCTTGTACTTAAACACTACACTTTTGTATTGTTGCAGTGATATTACTCTTAAGGTCAGTTTACATCTCATATTGATTCACAGCTTATAAATTTTTTTACGCTTTGTAAACTGAAACTCTGGATTGCAGCATAATTAAACATAATAAATTCTACATTATCATTTGTATTATGAAAGGCATATACAATAAGTTTTCTTTTTGCCTCTAAGAAACAATGTTTTCTTTCATAATATTTCTTTATTAATTTCATAGTATAACTTTCCAGAGCTGAATATTTAGTCTGTCTGTGTTCCATCCTTATGTGTTGTGTTATATCCAGTTTTTTTTTTTCATTCTTATGTGAAAAGGTGAGATTCCAGATGCAATGCACTTACAGTCTGTCATTTTTTTTTCAGCCAACTGGAATAAAACAGAGAAACTACTTGCTGCAAAGGAATCTGTCTCCTGTTGTGATCTGTTTTCAAGTGTCTGCTTCAATTGGTATGTGTATGCTTACTTGTTAAACTTGAACAAATATGATTTATACTATATTATGTTGGCCTCTGCAATAGTTCTGTCTTTTTTTCTTTTAAAAATTGATCGAGCCTTTTGTGTATATTTTTATTTCTCTATATTTAGAACACTTGGAAATTCAACAGTAATAGAATTGGAATTTCATTGAGATGCTGAAAATTTAAATGTAAAAAAACAAAATTGTGGCTATTAAGTAGCAAAATGGATTGCTATGTAGAATATACAAATAGCTTTTTCTATGATACTAACAAAGATACAGAGGCTAAGACAAAAATTGGAGGTTGAGGTGTGTGTGTGTCTGTGTGTGTGTGTGTCTAAAAAAGATTGAAAAATCAAGACTCAGTAAGTGTAATAGATGCACATAACACTTGGCATTTACATTCTATGTTAAAGTATCTATGAGGCAAAGTTTATATCTCAATTACTGTCAAATTAGATTACTTGAAATAGGATAATTGATAAGGTATTATTTGAAAATTTGTTTTTTCTACTTATGAGATTATCTTTGAAACTGTTCTAGATTGTTCAACATATTGTATTTAATTACTGCCACAAGAAAATTCACTTTACATAGAAGTTGTCAACCTGACCAAAAACACTGCTATCATCTTACTTGGGATATATATATATATATATATATATATATATATATATATATATATATAAGTTTTCACAATACAAAATGAAGATGAATTATTGCTTTAAACCTCATATAAATAAAACAGTTACAGCTACTTGACTTAATTGTTTACATGTTAAACTATCTCACTCACAAGATATTACAGGCATTGAGCACTGTTATTTTATATGAACATTGAGGGAATCTGAAGAGAAAAAAGTACACACTTAAATTTCTCAATAAATACATGTCTCTTTTCTTCCCTTGTCTCTGTTTCCCTCACCCTTAGTAATAACCTCTGTTCTTTTCACATTCTAGTATCTTTAGCATTTCCTGCTTAATCATGGCAAATATTGCCCTCCACAATATATTTTTTCTACATATGCAACACCAAAACCTTTCATTATCCTTGGGAAAAGTAGTAAACAATCTTCTTTCTGTATCATGAAAGATATCCATGCCCTTATGTGGTATGGGTATCTGTATTCTTTCTTTGCTGCCTCCTGAACACAGAACCTAAGGACTAGTCAGAGTGGTACAGAATAAGGGGAAAAAAAAACAGTGGCTGTGACAAGAGCACAACTCAAACAGAACTGGAAGTAACTATACAACATCAAAGCAGAGATTAATTTCAGGAGGCAAAACTATTATCAGTAGATGAACTGAAATCACTGTTTGTCTTTGAGACGTTAGGCTACAAAATAAAACTGACAAGAGACAATGAAGCTTCCTACAAACTCCAAAGCAGGGAATAACCAGTATATTGCAAAAGCTTCTTATTCATTTCATTTTATGCCTAATGCCATATAATATTAGCTAATAATTTTTATCCTTACTAAGGTTATGTTTTCAAAGATATACTTTCTTTTTCCTTTACCATGAACTGGAGGAGTTAGGTCAGATTAATCATAATATAATGCTGTGGAATAACCCTTTTGTATACTGTGAATATGTCTTTTAATAAAGAGTGGACTGGTCAATAGCTAGGCAGGAAAAGGTTAAGTAGGACTTGCAGACAAAAAGAAAGCTTGTGGAAGAAAGGGGCAGAGTTACCAGTAGATACAGAGGAAACAGGAGATGAATATGCCATGTTGAAAAAAGGAAGTGTCATGGGGTAATACATAGATAATTAAGTTGTAAAATCTAGTTAGTACCAAGCCTAAGCTATCAACCAATCATTTATATTAATAATAAGTCTCAGAGTCATTATTTGAGTGTTGGCTGGCAGGACAGAAAAATCTATCTACACTATCAAAACTCAGATGCATTTAAAAAGTGCACATACATTTACAAAAGATCTATGTAGCCAATAGGAAAATAAAATGTATTTTTTTTATTTCATAACTGTACTAAAGCAGCAATAGTATTATGTTATGATTTCTATCATAGAATTGATGGCTTAATTCAGTCATTACTAAATAAGTGTTTTTCTGGTTTTCTTTCTATGGTGAGAGTGAAGGAAGTGATTACTATACTGAATCATGATCCTTCTGACAATAAGCTGAAAGACTGTGAAGCAATATAAAATGAAAACAAAAGATCTTTGGTTAATACATTTATTTTTGACTATATAGAATAATTTTATTATGTTAAAAAGAAAATATTAAAAAGGTGTACAGCCAGAATATAAGAACTAGATAACAAGAAGCTTGAGCCATTTGGCCAAACAGTTTAAATAATATAAGTGTCTGTGTATTTATTTGGGTCTGAGTGGCTGAGGGCCCAGGCAGGACTGTAGATAACTCCAGCTATGTACACCTGGCAGTGATGGTACACAACTTTAATCTCAGCACTCAGGAGGCGAAAGCATGTGGATCTCTGTGAATTTGAGGCCTGTCTGGGCTTCAAAGTGAGTTCCATGTAAGTTGCCAAAGCTACACAGAAAAAACAAACAAACAAACAAAAAAGTGACATGCCAAACTTCAATTTGTAATACGTATGTAAAAGAGATGTTGACTTTTTCCAATGATCACATAGTGACTTATGGTAAGATAATTATTAGCAGAGGGTGGAGAGGAGGGAAGATGTAATGATGGGTAGCAGGGGATCATAGGTGCTGCATCACACTCAGGGAAGACTAAGGGGTTCTAGTGTGCTTCTGCAGGGTACAATATCAATAGGTAATAAGATGTGACTATTGTAAAAAGATGGATGAAAGAATCTTGAATATTTTCATGTCAAAAATATTCAAAAAGTTTCAGAAGACAATTATCTTTTTTGTTTTGTTTTGTTATTTTGTTTTGTTTTTTTGAGACAGGGTTTCTCTGTGTAGCTTTGTGCCTTTCTTAGAACTCACTTTGTAGCCCAGGCTGGCCTTGAACTCACAGAGATCTGCCTGCCTCTGCCTCCCGAGTGCTGGGATTAAAGGTGTGCGCCACCACCGCCCAGCAGAAGACAATTATCTTTACTCTGATGTAAATCATGCAATGTTCAATCAGAAAATCATATGGCAATACATAAATACATGGAATTTGATGTGAATTTTTCTACATGTAATTGATTTATGAATAATAGTAAGGCTGGAACCATGTCTTAGCAGTCAGAGCATTCATTTCTCTTGCAGAGGACCTAGATTCATTTCTCAGCACCCACACAGCAGTGTATGTGATATCTTCTTCTGGTCTCTCTGGAAATTTATGCATATGTTGCACAGATATAAAATAATCAAAACATTTGTATACATAAAATAAGAATAAATTTGAAAATAATTTGAAATAAAATAATGACAATATTAACAAATGGGTTGCATCCAAATCAGCAAAGCAAATAATTCAACTAATGATTCTGAAGCATAGCAGATACAGAGCAGTGACCTCAGTATTCACATACTGAATAGGTTCTTCTCCTATTGCAGAAAAACAATATATGGCTGACTAATATGCAAGACTAGTACTATACTCAAAAATGTTTAGTATCAGGAAATGATACTCAGAAGAATGTATAAGGGCCGTATTTATCACAGTTAACTATGGATAAAGAAATATATTTTGAGTGCAGGAATTAAATATGTATACATATATATGATGTACTAAAATTACAAAGATATTAATAATTTATTTAACAAATATTATGCAAAATAAATAGTGTACATAGTCTAAACCTTCAGTATGCATCAGAAATTCCAGTGGCTTTTGTCTAAAATTGTTAAATGAAAATACAAAAGAAAGTAAATAGGAGTAAAAAGATTAACTTCCAAAATGCTGAATGGATATTGAAGAAGGGGAAAATGGTAGAAAGTAACATTTCATTGCAACTTTTGTTTTATTTCATTCAATAATCATATAGTTTTGCTTGAATATTTAATTTGAAAAGGTAGTAGATGCTGCTGGGCAGTGGTGGTGCACACCTTTAATCCCAGCACTTTGGAGTCAGAGGCAGTGCGAGCTTTGTGAGTTCAAGGCCAGGCTGGTCTACAAAGAGAGTTCTACGACAGTCTGAGCTATGCATAATAACCTGTCCTGAGAAACAAACAAATATACAAACAAACAAGCTAGTAAATGATGCTTTTCATTTAACCAAAATACAAATAAATTAAGTAAATCAAATTTCTATGATCTTTATTTTTAAAATTTCATTATATTGACATTTTAAATTTCCTCTTTTTTATCCCAATGACTCAACAAAGTATAACAGATCACAAATAAGAGAGTATGACTTGAATTGGACATTGCTACATAAAGAAACTCATTTGAAGTTTTCTAGGTCATGGAATACTTAAAAATGACTTGATTAATTATTTTTTAAAGATTTATATTTATTTTATGATCATGAGTGTTTGCCTTCATGCATGCATGTGTATCGTGTACATGCCAAATATGTAAGGAGCTCAGAAGATAATTTCAGCTCCACTAGAACTGGAACTATAGCTAGCTATGAACCACCACGTGGGTGCTGCATACAGAACCCAGGTTCTCAGAATATGTTAACCAATCTCTCCTGGTCTTCAGTGGATTTTTGTAGCAAATGTTTGGAAATAAACACAAAAATGAAAATGGAGGTTTGTTTTGAGAAAATTGTGATATAGTTTTCATTCTAATATATTATTATTTATTTATTTATTTATTTATTTTTGGTTTTTTTGAGACAGGGTTTCTCTGTGTAGCTTTGCACCTTTCCTGGAACTCACTCTGTAGACCAGACTGGCCTCGAACTCACAGAGATCCTCCTGACTCTGCCTCCCGAGAGCTGGGATTAAAGGCATGTGCCACCACCGCCCGGCCTAATATATTATTTTTACTTCATATTCTTTGATAAGCCCTACCATATATGTACTCACTCTTAAGTGGATATCAGCTGAAAATAAAGTATAATTATGCTACAATCCACAGACTCAAAGAGACTAGGTAACAAGGAGGGTTCATGGGGGACAACCAGATATTCCTGGGAAGGGGAAATAGAAGAGATTTGGTGAGTAGACTGAAGGTAGGTGGGGATGAGAACATGAGCTATCAGATTGAGGGCAGAGGTCATGGAGGGGCAGAGTGCTGAGGACGACTGATGAGGGGAGATTCCAGGTCAGGCAGAAACCCGGCACAGGACAATCTCCCAGGAGTCTATGGGGAGGATCCAAACTTAAACTCCTAGCAATAGTGGGTAAGTAGCCTCAAGTAGCTGTCTCCTACGATCAGATTGGTGCCTGGCCCAATTGTCATCAGAGAGTCCTCATCCAGCAACTGAGAGAGGCAGAGGCAAAGAACAACAGTGAAACATTAGGCTGAGTTCCAGAATCCTGTGGAGGAGGAGAAAGGAGTGTCGGAGCCAAAGGGCTCCTACCCACCATGGGAAGGATCACACAATCAACCAACCTGGGCTCATAGGGGCTTGCAGAGACTGAACCAACAACCAGCAAGCATGTATGAGACTGACCTGGGCACTCTGTATATATGTTACAGTTGTGTAGCTTGGTCTTCTTACGGGTCTCCTAACAACAGGAAAGGGGGCCGACTCTTTTACTGGCTTATGGGACCCTAATTCTCATACTGGGTCACCTGGTCCAGCCTTAACACATGAGGTGGTGATTATTCTTACTACAACTTGATATGCCATGTTTTATTGATACTCATAGGAGACCTGCCCTTACCTGAATGGAGGCAGAAGAGGAAGGAATGGGGGATGAGGGGGAATGGGGAAGAGGGACTGGGAGGAGATGATGGGGTGGGTGGCTGTGGCAATAGATGTAAAATAAATAGATGATATTTTTTAAAAGCCCTGCTATGAAAATATACACTGGGAAAGGAAATTTCCGAGAGGTTAAAGCACTTGCCACTTAAGCTTGACAAACTGTTGGACCAGTGTGTGGTGTCGTTCATCTGTGATCCCAGCACTCCTATGGAGAGATAGGAGACAGACAAGAGAATGATCCAGAAGCTGACACATGAGCTAGCTTGCTGTATGTGGTGCAGGATAAACAGCACAGATTCCATGTCAATAACTAGATGAAAGGAGAGAAGACATTCCTGAATGTTGTCATTTGACCTCCACACTTGACTCGTGCATTTTCTTTTCACCCCCTCTGTCTCAAACACCCCACCAACACATACATATAAATAAGCTAAAGAGATATGCTTAGTTACAAGATCACTCTTTATTGTTCGTGAATTTAGTTAAATATGTGTCCTTTTACTTCTTGAAAGTGAATTGATAAAAAAAAAAAAAAGTTCAGAGGGTGTCCTGCATGAGATTCACTATTATCTTACAGAAGAGAGATACTCACAATATTAGTGAAAAGAGTAATCGCTTAGGCTGCTGACAGATGTGGCTCAAACATTGACATCTGTATGTTACATAGGTAAAGTTTAAAAAGGCATGCTGTGCCTTTGGTGGGCCCTCTAGTTGCTGCTTCTGCCTCTGTGAGCTCATATGCTTCATGCCTAGTGGATTCAGAGGCCCTTGTTCTCCTGGTGTCTGCTGACCCTGCTGAGTTCTACACTTTCTGCTTCCTCTTCCATGGGATTGTTTGAGCACAGAGGGGAAGGATTTGATGGAGACCCCCAATTTAAACTCTATAGACATAATGGCTCCATGTGGGTCTCTGCAAGTTTCATAGAAACAGTTGATGCAAGATGGAAACAATTGGTACCATCTGGTGGCAGAGGAAGCCTCTCTGATGATGACTAGATAAAGCACTGACCTATTAGTATAACAGAATATCATTAGGAAATATTTTATTGATTATTATTTTTTTTGCCCAGAGTATTTACCTTTATCCCAGGACTCTGGGCTATCTAGTTTCTAGTCCTTGGTTACCCAAGCAGTGTGGAATGGGAAGTCCCTTCTCACTGTGTGGGCCTTGTGTCAAATCAGACATTGCTTGGATACTTCCACAAGTTCTGTGTCACTACTGACCTACCATATTTTGCAGGCAGGACAGATTATAAATCAGATGTTTTCTGGCTGGGTTGGTGCTGATGTTTCTCTTTCAGTAGCCAGCAAAACACCTTCCCACACCTAAGAGACTAGAATGTAAGGATAGGGGCTCAATGTAGACTCCATCACATTGCGTGGGTATTGTTGTTGGCAATGGGGCCCTGCTGTCAGTTTATGGAAAGCAACCATTTATCTTAGCATGTAGTCTGGACTGTTTGGGGATTTCCATGTGAACCCTTAACCAACACCTCAACTGAATGTAACCTAGTCCTGCTACTAGAAGCATCACCTGGTTCCAAGAGATGACTATATTAGTCACTGTATCCTCCATTACTAATAGTCCTCATCAGGACCACTTTTATAGATTCCAGAAAGTTCTCGATGCACTAGGTTTCCATGCCTCTACCCAATTTCCCTCCAGTTCCAGCCACCTTTCCCCATACTATCTCCCTCTACCACATCTCCACTATACCTGATTCCCCTGCTCCCATGCCCATACACCCCCAGTCAACCCATAACATCTATTCTATTTCCTCCTTTCAGTGAAATCACTGCATATAACCTAGACCCTTCTTCTCTACCTAAATTCTCTAGGTCTATGGATTGTAGCTTGATTATCGTTTATCTGATGGCTAGTATTTGCTTGTAAGTGAATACATACCATATCTATCTTTCTGGGTCTGGATATCCAAATTTTAATTTTTAAATGTGTCTTCTTATCTGTGACAACCCTCTGAATTACAAGATAATGGAAATAGATCAGACTTTGAAGTTCAGGTTTGTCACATCCCTCATGGCTATCTGAATTTAAAAATAACACTCACTGAGTCCCATTTTTCCCTCATATAAATTAAAAATTAAAATTTGCCATTTACTGCAATTTTCTTAAGCCTTCTTGTTCCCTTCAACCAGTTAAAATTAATATACTCATTTTCTGTATGATAAAAATCTTGTATAGGTATTTCTCTCCATCAAAATCAAAGATCACAGAATAAGGATATAAAAGTATGATATATTAAATACCTCCTGGTTATTACTCAACATACTTAACCACAAATTAATTAATTTTTCTATTAAGTGCTGCTATTATAAAAAGCAATTTTCCAATTGTATATATTTCATTAAATTCAGTTCTTAGTTGTTATTTTTTCCATTGTTTAATTAACTTTTACTTAATTTTGTTTAGGTTATTCCTTCAATTTTTCTTACCTCCCTCATTGATGATACATGGAAAATGATGTGGTATATGTAACACATTGAACCAAGGAGATGCTAATTAAGACAGCATTTAATGCTTTGTACTAAAAAAAAAAAGACATTGGCCAGATAATTATTGATGCTTAGAAATCTGCAATGATAACTATGTTCTGTTTCCTATCTCTAAATGCTACAAAGGGGAATACATTATCCAATATGAAAATTGCCCTAAACTCCCCACCCATGAGACATTGTAATCTCTAAGTCGCACTCTGGCCTTCAAATCCACCCATTCCCCTGTGACCTCAGTGGCTCCCTAACACACACACCACCAGCACTGATTGGATCAAGAGGTAAGTTGACTGTTCTCCCAGTTGAACAGCTCAGTCTCTAGGTCCTAGGCCCTGGGCCATACCCTGTGCCCTCCACACACACCTCAACCCATTGCAGTCACAATGGCCAGCCAGCAGACAAGGCTCCTGCAAGCAGGTTTTCCCACCACCTCCCATCAGACCCTGTAACCTACCAGTCTCACTCCACCTCCCAAATCAACCCATCCCACAAAATCTCAGTGGATACCTAAGACAAAGACACCCCTGGTCAGCACTGAATGGACCAAGAGATGAGTGACTGTTCTCACAGATGGACAGCTCAGTCTCAAAGTCCTAGGCCCCAAACCGTACCAGGTGCCTCCCAACCCTCACCCATTACAGCACCACGAGCTGGCCAACACATAAGGCTTCTACTTCCAGACCCTTGCACCACCACCCCCCATTGGACCCTGACATCTACAAGTCTCATTCTACTCTCTAAACCCACCCATCCCCTGTAACCTCAGCAGCTCCCTGGGATGCAAACACCACAAGCACCGATTAGACCAAAAGCAGCTCCCAGAGACACAGACACCACCTTCAATAATTGGAGGAAAAGATGGGTAGACGCCAGAATAAGAATACATTCAGCAACACAAACAGCAACATGGCACCACCAGAACCTTGCAGTTCTATAACAGCAAGACCTGAACATCCTATTGTAGAAGAAGCAGAAGAAAACTACCTTAAAAATAACTTTATGAAGATGATAGAGGTCTTAAAGGAGGAAATGAAAAATTCTATTAAAGAAATTGAAGAAAAGACAAATAAAAATTGGAAGAAATCAATAAATTCCTTAAAATAGGCCAAGAAAATCAAGAAAGAACAATCAAAAAGGTGAAGAAAACATTTCAAAACTTGAAAATTGAAATAGAGGCATTAAAGAAAACACAAACCAAGGGAATTCTGGAAATGGATGATGTGGGTAAATGAACAGGAACTACAGATGCGAGCATAAATAACAAAATACAAGAGATGGAAGAGAGAATTTCTGGTGTTGATGATATTATAGAGTAAATAGATTCATTGGCCAAAGAATACATTAAAGTCATCAAAGTCATAACAGAAAACATCCAGGATATTTGGGACACAATGAAAATGCCAAACCAAGAATAATAAGGAATAGAAGAAGGAGAAGAACACAGGCACAAAGACACATAAAATATATGTTCAATAAAATCATAGAAGAAAACTTTCCCAGCCTAGACAGAAATGCCTATGAAGATACAAGAAGCTTACAGAACACCAGACTATGCCTCCAAAAAAAAAGTCCCCTTGCCACATAGTAATCAAACCACTAAACATATAGAATAAAGAAAGAATATTACGAGTTGCAAAGTAAAAAGGCCAAGTAACATATAAAAGCAGACCCATCAGAATAACACCCAACTTCTCAATGGACATTCTGAAAGCCAGAATGTCCTGGACAGACATTATGCAGACACTAAGAGAACAGTGATGTCAGCCCAGACTACTATACATAGCAAAACTTTCAATTACCTTAGATATAGTAAGCAATATATTCCATGATGAAACCAGATTTAAACAATACCTATCTACAAATCCAGCCCTACAGAAAGCACTATAAGGAAAACTCCAACCCAAGGAAATTGGATGTACTCATGAGCACAAAGGCAATAGATAATCCCACACCAGCAAATCTCAAAGAAGGGAAACACACACATACACTACCACACACACACACAAAAATAACAAGAATTAACAATCACTAGTCATTAATATTCCTTAATATCATGGACTCAATTTGCCTATAAAAAGACACATGCAACATGCAAACAGAGTGGATATGAAAACAGGATCCATCTTTCTGCTGCATACAAGAAACACCCCTCAAGTTCAAAGAAAGACACTACCTCAGAGTAAAGGATTGAGAAAAGGTTTCCAATCAAATTCACTTAAGAATCAAACTGACATAGCTATCCTAATATCTAACAAAATAGACTTCAAACAAAAATTAATCAAAAAAAAATTAAGAAAGACATTTCATATTCATCACAGGAAAAATCCATCAAGATGAAGTCTCAATTCTCAACATTTATGCCCAAAATATAAGTGCAACCACATATGCAAAAGAAACATTACTAAAGTTTAATTCACACAACAAACTCTACACACTAATACTGGGAATCTTCAACACCCCACTTTCACCAGTGGACAGTCTGCCAGACAGAAATAAGGGAAATAACAGATATTATGGCTGAAATAGACTTAACAGACATATATAGAACATTCCACCAAAACACAAAAGAATACACCCTCTTCTCAGCACCTCATGGAACCTTCTTTAATGTTGATCACTTATTTGGTCATAAAGTAAATCTCAAAAGATACCAAAAAATGGAGTAACTCCCTCTATCTTATCAGATCACCATAGCTTCAACAACATTCAACAAATTCAACATTCAATAATGATTCAACAACAACATAAATTACAGAAAGCCTGCAAACTTATGGAAACTGAATAATGCTCAACTGAATCACCACTGGTTCAAGAAAGAAATAAAGAAAGAAATTAAAGACTTCCTAGAATTCAATGAAAAATGAATGTACAACATATACAAACTTATGCAACACTATGAAAGCAGTACTAAGTGAAAAGTTCATAGCGCTAATAAAATAGAAACAAAGATAACAATACCAGATTAAATGAAACGAAGAGTTAGTTCTTTGAGAAAACCAACAAAATTAACAACCCTTATCCAAACATACCAAAAGACAGAGAAAGAATATGCAAATTAACAAAATCAGAAACAAAAATGGGGACATAACAAAAGACACTGAGGAAATCCAGAGAATAATCAGGTCTTACTTCAAAAACCTGTGCTTCACAAAAATTGGAAAATCTAAAAGAAATGGACGATTTTCTGAATAGGTACCACATACCAAAATTAATTCAAGACCAGATTAAACTATTTAAATAAAATAATAACATCTAAGGAAATAGAAGCAGTCATTAAAATTCTCCCAAACAAAAAAAGCCCAGGGTCAGAGGTTTCAGCACAGAATTCCACCAGATTTTCCAAGAAGAGCTAATACCAATAACTCTCAAATTATTCCACACAAAACAAAGAGGGAACATTGCCTTTTATGAGACTAAAATTACCCTGATACCCAAACCATACAAAGATGTAACAAAGAAAGACAATTACAGACCAATCTCCCTCGTGAACATTGATGCAAAAATACTCAATAAAATACTGGCAAACCAAATCCAAGAACACACCAAAAGAATCACAATAAACAAGTAGGCTTCATCCCAGAGATGCAGAGATGGTTCAATGTATAAAAATCTGTCAATGAAATCCACCATATAATCAAACTGAAATAAACACACACACACACACACACACACACACACACACACACACACACACACACACACGATCATCTCATTAGATGCTGAAAAAGCCTTTGACAAAATCCAACACTCCTTCATGATCTCTCTTGGAGAGATCCGGAATATAAGGAACACACCTAAACATAACAAAGGCAATTTACAGCAAGCCATTGGCCAACATCAAATTAAATGAAAAGAAACTCAAAGAAATTTCACTAAAATGAGGAACATATCTATTCAATATAGTTCTCAATGTTCTATCTAGAGCAATAAGACAACAAAAAGAGATCAAGGAGATACAAATTGGAAAGGAAGAAGTTAAACTTTCACTATTTGCAGAAGATATGATAGTACACATAAGTAACCCTAAAAATTCTAGCAGGAAACTGCTACAACTATAAACACATTCAGTAATATATCAGGATACAAGATTAACTAAAAAAACAAACAAACAAACAAAAACAACAACAAAAAACAGTATCCATCCTATATACAAATGATAAATGGGCTGAGAAAGAAATCAAACAAACATCACCCTTTGCAATAGCCACTAATAATATAAAATACCTTGGGGTAACTCTAATCAAACAAATGAAAGTCCTATATGACAAGTATTTTAAGTCCTTGAAGAAAAAAATTGAAGAAGATATCAGGAAATGGAAAAATCTTCCATGCTCATAGATCAGTAGGATCAGCATAATAAAAATGGCAATCTTACAAAAAGCAAGCTACAGATTCAATGCAATACCCATTAAAATCCCAAGAAATTCTTCACAGACCCCAAAATAACAATACTCAACTTCATAAGGAAAAACATAAAACCCAGGATAGCTGAAAAAATCCTGTACATTAAAGGAACTTCTTGAGGCATCACCATCCCTGACTTCAAGCTTTTCTACACATCTATAGTAACAAAAACAGCTTAGTATTGGCATAAAAACAGACAAGTGGAATAGCAGAATTGAACTGAAGACCCTGACATTAATCTTTTTGACAAAGAAGCCAAAACTGTACAATAGAAAAAATAAAAAGCATCTTCAGCAAATGGTGTTGGCATAACTGGATGTCAACATGTAAAAGATTGCAAATAGATCTATATCTATCGCCATGCACAAAACACAAGTCCAAGTGGATCAAAGACCTCAACATAAATACAGCTACACTTAACCTGATAGAAAAGAAAGTGGGAATTACCCTTGAATGCACTGGCACAGGAGACCACTTCTGGAATATAACACTAGTAGCACAGACACTAAGAGCAACAATAAATAAATGGGAACTCCTGAAACTGAGAAGCTTTTGTAAGGCAAAGGATACAATAAATAAGACAAAAGACAGCCTACAGAATAGGATAACATCTTCATCAATCCTAAATCTGGCAGAGGGCTGATCTCCCAAATATATAAAGAATTCAAAAACCTAAACATCAAAATATCAAATAATCAAATTAAAAATTGGGCTACAGATCTAAACAGAGAATTCTTAACATAATAATCTCAAATGGTCGAAAGACATTTAAGGAATTGCTCAACATCCTTATTAATCAGGGAATGCAAACCAAAATGACTCTGAGATACCATCTTACATCTGTCAGAATGGCTAAGATCAAAAAACGCACAGCCTATGTGAGGATGGGGAGTAAGGGAAACATTCCTCCACTGCTGGTTAGAGTGCAAACTCATACAAGCACTTTGGAATTCGGTATGACAGTTCCTCAGAAAGTTTGGAATCAATCTACCTCAATATACAGCACTCTTGGGCATATACCGAAGGGATGCTCAATCATACCACAAGGACATTTGCTCAACTATGTTCATAGCAGCATTATTCATAATAGCCAGAACCTGGAAAAAACCTAGATGTCCCTCAACAGAAGAATGGAAAAAGATTATGTGGTACATTTACATAATGGAATATTACTCAGTTGAAAAAAGCAATGACATCATGAAATTTCATGCAAATGGATGGAACTAGAAAGTATCATCCTGTGTGAGGTAACCCAGACTCAGAAAGACAGACATAGTATGTACTTACTCATAAGTGGATAGTAGATATAAAGCAAAGAATAACCAGTCTACAACCCACAGCTGCAGAGAAGCTAGAGCCTTCATGCAGTAACTGATGGAAGCAGATGCAGAGATCCATTGTCAAGCACCAGGCTGAGCTCTGGGAGTCCAGTGGGAGAGAGTGGGGAGGGATTATATGAGCAAGGGTGGTCAAGATCATGATGGGGAAATCTATAGAGTTAACTGAACCAAGCTCTTGGTTACTCATGAACTCTAGACCTACAGCTGTGGAGCCTACATGGGATAAAACTATGCCCTCTTCATGTGGGAGACAGGCATGCAGCTTGGTGTGTTTGAAGGGACCATAGCAGTGGAATCAGAATCTATCCCTGGTGCATGAGCTAACTTTTTTGGAGCCCATTCTCTAAGGTGGAATACCTTGCTAAGCCTTGATGCAGAGGTGAGAGGCTTGGTCTTGCCTCAACTGAATGTACCAGATTTTGTTGACTCCCCATGCGAGGCCTTAACCTTTTGGTATAGTGGGTGGGCAGTCAGTCAGGAGGAGACAGGGGTGGGGAGGTAGTGAGAGGAGGGATTACGTAGGGAACCGTGGTTGGTATGTAAAATTTTAAAAATATATATAAATAATATTTTTAAAAAAGTAAATAGCTATAAATCTCTGCCTGGACTGAGTCTACCAGGTTGATCTCAGTCCTTGGGGGAGGCTTTGTCCTGGAGGAGGTGGGAATGGGGGGTCGACTGGGGGGAAGAGGAGGGGAGTGGGAGGGGGGAGAACAAGGGAATCCGTGGCTGATATGTAGAACTGAATGGTATTGTAAAATAAAAAAAAAATTAAAAAATAAAAGATCCAAGGTTAGAACTTACAGAAAACTTTAAAAAAAAGTAAATAGCTATAAATTATTTCTAGATCCAATATATAGTCCATAAATTTAATTATTAATTTTACCTGCAAAATAAAGGGAAACTATATATTACGTTAATAGCTGAAAGTATTATCATACAAAATATCATTCAACTAGATGTCATTTTGTCAAATTTATCACACATGAAATAGAACAAAAGACAGTAATATGGCTTTACAATTTAAGGGATATACACATACACAGATTATATACATACATATGTATATATAAATATATATCCACATATAAATCATCTACTAATAACTTTAATTAGGATTATTGTGGCACATTCTTCATATTTGTATCTTGACAGTACCTTAATGTCATTAATGCCAGTATCAGCCCCTACATTCATTCATCTAATAAATATATTTTATTGATAAATATTGCCAATTATTTTTACTAGTTTAAAAAGTAAACTTAGTCCATAATTCTGTTTAGTTTTGTAATTCAGTTTTAAACCAAGCAGCAGATGATTTCTGGTGATTTAACTAGAAAGCCATCTCTAAATGTGTCCACCGCTTCTACAACATGAAAATTTCCAATATGTTCTTCAGCTACTAGAGCTGAAAATAGCAAGCCAACAGATTTTCACTTTACATTGTCACATTTGATTACTTCTGTCTCAAGTTTTGCTTTAATCCATGACATAAATATCAATAATTGTGTTTCTCACATTTAAAAGTAAAGAAGCTTCAAAACTTCTCTTTTTCCCTTATTAGTAAGGATTTTGTTCTACTGGGGGCAGTGTTTCTCTGCTTCTGATGCTGCATGCTTTTTTATTTCATGATAATCTGAAACCTTACCCAGCATAGGTAGAATGGACTTGCTGGAGCACTCTATTGAAACATTTACTCCATATCTATAGTCATTCCAAGGTTCAGGTTTCCTTTCTTGTTTTAATCACCCAGAAGAAACAATGATAAGTGAGAAATGAAGCTGTGTGTTGGAGAAGTATAGGATTAGTTACAGTTGCAGGTATCTTTTTTTTTTTTTTTTTTTTTTTTTTTTTTGGTTTTTCGAGACAAGGTTTCTCTGTGTAGCTTTGCGCCTTTCCTGGAACTCACTTGGTAGCCCAGGCTGGCCTCGAACTCACAAAGATCCGCCTGCCTCTGCCTCCCGAGTGCTGGGATTAAAGGCGTGCGCCACCACCGCCTGGCTTGCAGGTATCTTAAGTTGTAAGACGTATTATGGGGAGCTGTAGAAAAGTCTTCATTAAAGTTATTTTTTTCAAAGATTTCCCTGTGATTGTTTTGTTGTGCATAATTAAATGTTACTGTCTATTTATTAAATGCTGAGTTTTGCAAAAGGATTTTTATATACATTACCGTATTTTATTAGAAGTTAAGCATGATTGCTATAGTAACATATGCATATTTAATTAGGAATTAAGCAATAATTATTTCATATCATTAGTAAGTTATTTTTTACTTTATTGAAATTCAGAAGAAAATCAAAAGCAAATATCAATCTACCACTGGTGGATTAAAACCATATGCCACATATAAGCAAGACTACAAGAATGCTTTGACCGACAGATGCCTAGGATGGAAGAAGAGAAAGGTTCATACATTCAGGAAGCATGCTGTTTTTTTTTTCCCAAACAGGAAAGCATTCTTTGAAGATTTTTTTTACAGTAGCCAACTTTAGAAAGCTTATTTTATGTTACTTATATGGAATTGGAATGAAATGTTCACATTCTTATCTTTTTAAGGTTTAAATTTTCAGACATTTATTTCATGTAAATTAGAATTGTGTTCCCTTATGCTTAAATGTGGACAATTAATGGGATTTCTTATTTTATAAGCTTCCATTTTTATTCTAGAATGTGATGTCTGATGTAATCCATCCTGTGATAATCATACCAATTTTTAACATTTGTTTTGCTAGCATAGTATCAAAATATTACCACATAAACAAATACATAGAATAGTAGTTTTGTTTCTGCATTATGAAACACTGGAAGTTTGATAATCCCTTTCAAAGTTCTTATACAAAGAAAAATTATATGTATCTCCTTATATAAATCATATTTCTTTGCTTATTTTAGTGATTTCATTTTAAATAAAGTTACTGCAGTCTCCAGTTCTGTGTCAATGTTAGAGTGTGAAACCCTGAGTGTTATCTTAGCTCAGTGTCCATGGCGACAAATCCCAGGATTCAGAATAGCAAGAGGATTGATAAGGCATTATCCCTACAGTGGATCACTTTGTACTTACTATTCTACAACATAACAAAAAAAGTCCTAACACACCAAGCTACTCAAGTCCATTTATAAAATAAGAGAATTCAAATTATTCTAAAAGATCACAGTAACTCATTTCCAACTGACATAAACATTAGATAAGTATATTACTACTGGTGTGAACTGCGAGGAAAAAAATGAATTAATCAGGTGAGCATAGTGAGAGACTTTTTATCAAATACAAATAATGAAAATCAACACAGAAAACTTGTCAGTACCATATAGAGATACATACATATGCATATATATTACCCATATACTTTATATACTTATCTAATAATCAATAATTAAAATACTTGCTTTCATCAATGGCAATTTCAAGTATGATAGAATCTTTTTTACCTGTTGCTCTTCATCCTTAAATACCTAGATATATACAATTACTTTATTATGTTATTATGTAAGTCAAGAGAGACCTAACATGTCAAAATACAATTATTGAACTTCAATCATCTGATTAGAACTTTTTTTGGAGTCCCTTTGCATGTTAAGTATACATCTAAATCAGTATTTCATCATTTAAAATGTTTTAGTTTTATATTTTAAAATTAGACATCATTCAAATTTCTCTCTAAAACTAGCTTTCAAACTTATTCTAAATGAAAGTTTGGAATCCAAATTCAGTTAACATTGCTCACATAGCTTTTAAGCTTTTGCTAAGTATTTTTACTTAGGTTTGATGTAGACATTTAAAATCAAGTATCAAAATTCTGAATATTGTGGAAACATTTGAAGGAAAGAATATTAGCCACTTGATCTTTATGATTTGTTTATTTTTGATGCGTATGAATGTTTACATCCATATATGTATATATGATATATGTGCCTGGTGCTCACAGAGAACAGAAGAAAGCTTCGTATCAACTGGAACTGGTGTCGTTGGCAGCCACGTACTGTCATATGGATGCTGACAACTGAGTCTAGGCCCTCTGCAAGAACACCAAGTCAGCTTAACAACTGAATCATGTCTCTAGACATTCGCAGTTCAGTTTTTTTTTTATCAGATTTCTTTATTTTCTCATGAGAAATTTTAAACAATTTGCTTCATTGAAATGTAGAAGGTAGTACATTTTAACTGAGATATTTAGTTTTTCTTTTAAGTTCAAAATTTATCATGAGATAGTTTATATTTCAAAGAAATTGGGAGCTATAAATGATAGTTGAAGTTCTGTGGTTGTGAAGTTTACAGATCACTACTGTTTCTGAAATTGACTAGGGTGCCTCACTCTGTAATTAGCAGAGAAACTTGTCATCTGTATCTAAGACAAGCCTTAGGTTTCCCTGTCTCTTGGATTAAAAATAGAAAGAAAGAAAAAAAATCTATCCTTAACACACAAGTACTCTTTGGAGTACTGATTTGTAAGTAAACAAAAGCACTATAGTCATTATCTCATATAAATGGTTTAAGAAAAGACATATGTTTTGCAAAATTCAGTACGACACAAATTTCTTCCTAATTTGATTAAATTCCACAAAACAGACACTATTGTCTGGAGGCTAAAAAACTATCAATTTACTACAAAAGTGCATTGTTGAATGCCCAATTTTCTTGCTAATGCTGTGATGACAAACATTGTGAACCAAATGGACCTTAGGGAGGAAAGGGTTTATTTTGGCTAATATTTCTCAAGTCAGTCCTTCACTAAAGATAGTGAAGGCAGAAACTCATTATCAGGCACCTGGAATCAGAAAGTGAAGCAGAAGCCATGGAGTAATGCTGCTTAGTGGCTTGCTACCCTGTCGAAGCCCACTTTCAGGTTCCTGGTGGCTTTACCCAGCAGGTCTGCATAGAGAGGATGATTGGACCACGGGCCTGAGTGCAGGTATCTGAGATGGTCTGCACTTGGCTGTGCTGGGGGGAGGTCTTTTGCTCCACCACTTGGCATTTCTTTATTTACTTTTTTTCCTTTTTTTTCTTTCATTTTTATTTATTAAGAAATTTTTTATTCACCCCACATACTATCCACAGACCCCCCTCCTCCCACCCCCAGCCCTCTTTCCCCAGCCACCCCACAACCCCACATCCCCCAAATTGAGGTCTCCCATGGGGAGTCAGCATAACCCAGCACACTGAGCCTAGGCAGGTCCAAGCCCCTTCCTACTGCACCAAGGCTGTGCAAAGTGTCACACCACAGGCACCGGGTTCCAGAAGCCTGCCCAAGCACCAGGGACAGATCCCAATCCCCCTACCTGGGTGCCCCCCAAACAGTTCAAGCCAAACAACCGTCTTCCGTACCCAGAGGCCCTAGTCCAGTCCCGTGGGGGCTCCACAGCCACCAGTCCACAGTTCATGGGCTTCCACTAGTGTGGCGGGTCATCTCTATACGTCCTCCCATCATGATCTCCACGTCCCTCGCCTTCAGTGTCTCTCCTCTCTCTCATCAATTGGATTCCTGCAGCTCAGCCTGGTGCCTGGCCGTGGATCTCTGTATCTGCCTCCATCTGTCACTGGACAAAGGCTCTATGATGACAGCTAGGTTATTTGCTAGGCTGGTCACTAGAATAGACCGGTTCAGGCACCCTCTGGACCACTGCCAGCAAACCAAGGTGGGGTCAACCTTGTGGATTCCTGAGAGCCTCCCCTGTACCCTGCCCCTTCATATTCCTGTGATGTCCTCATCTATCATGGTATCTTCCTCCCTGCCTTCCCACTCTGTCCCTGTTCCAGCTTGACCCTCCCATTTCCCTATGTTCTCATCCCCCACTCCTTGACCTCTGTCACCCCCCTCACACCCAGTCCATTCATGTAGATCTCATCCCCTTCTTCTTCGCTGGGTCATCCATGTGTCCCTTCTAGGGTCTTTCCCTGTTAGCTAGCCTTTCTGGAGTTGTGGGTTGCAGTCTGGCCATCCCTTCCCTCACATTTAGTATCCACTTATGAGTGAGTACTTACTATGTTTGTCCTTCTGAGTCTGGGTTACCTCACTCAGGATGATATTTTCTAGTTCCATCCATTTGCCTGCAAATTTCATGATATCATTGGTTTTTTTTTACTGCTGAGTACTACTCCATTGTGTATATGTGCCATATTTTCTTTATCCATTCTTCAGTTGAGGGGCATCTAGGTTGTTTCCAGGTTCTTGCTATTATGAATAAGAGTGACAATTAATAAATGGGACCTCCTGAAACTGAGAAGCTTTTGTAGCGCAAAGGACATGGTCAATAAGACCAAATGACAGCCTACAGAATGGGAAAAGATCATCACCAACCCCACAGAGGTTGATCTCCAAAATATATAAACAACTCAAAAAGCTAAACATCAAAATACTGAACAATCCATTTAAAAAATGGGCTACAGAGCTTAACAGAGAATTCTCAACAGAAGAATCTCAAATGGCTGATTGGCGTTTCTTGAAATACCTTAGGGCAAAGACAGTCAAGGCTCACTGGAACAGGTTCCAGGCCCTCTATAGGCTGTCCTTTATTTTCTATCTGTTTATTTCCACAATCTAAATCCTTCTATCTAATATTTCCTGCTGCTCCCACTCAAGAAAACTCTGGGGAACTGTGGGGTTGGTGGGTAAACGGCCCACACTACCCATGGGTTGCTGTGCTTGTATTCAGCTCAGAACATATGCTTATTATTGCCTACAGTAGGCTGAGCCCTCACATATCAATTTATACTCAAGAAAATGTGCCCACAGACCAGCTTACAAACCAATGTGGTAGTGGCATTACCTCAAGTGGCAATACTGATATTACCTCTAACCAGACACCTCTGCCTTGTGTCAAGTTGACAAAGTAAACAAACACAGAAATAATCAGAATGTGCTCATATAATTCCCATTCCTCTTCTTTAAGGTGTGGTTTCAAATGTTCTCCAACAACAAAATTTCCCTGTAATTGAAACTAGATTCTTTTAGAAAGGAGGCAACAGTAGCTTTATATATTTCATTTCTTTTTATTCTGCTGCATGTCACTGTAACTAATATTGATAACTGATATTGATCACTCTTCACCCACTAGATAATGAGGGGCATTATTCAAAATCCACCAGAGCATAATATGAAAGGTAATGTATTGTGTCTAGGAATGAGACATATTTTGCATGTACTTCTCTACAAACATGGGTAGAAATCTACTTTCTAGTATTCAGTATTATCTTACAGATATTATATAGCATCTTTTTATAAAAAGATATATAAACCATTTATATTGACATATGATTCATAGTTTAAGTTTTCCTAAATATCAATGCATGGCTTGACTATTGCTGCTACACTGGAATCCATTAAAATATCTACTGCATCTAAATATAGACACAGAACTGACACCCTGTATCTTTATTTTCCTTTCCCAGTCTATCCTTTACATTCCCTGACACCTGGAGTTTTTGCTATTATATAATTTATTGTATAATTCATAGTATTCACCCTTTATTTAATAAATATTTTAAACTTAAACTATTATTAAAATGTGGGGCATCATGATTGACATTGCCTGTTCATTTAAAATAGGATGGAATTTTCTTTAAGCATTTGTACTTATTATGTCATTAATATGCTTTATTTTTTCTGTATTTTATCAATTATCAGTTTTGTTGAATTTTAATAATATGAGTGCAAGCAATACAAAAAGCTTGGTTAGTATTAGCTATGAAGTCTTTGACTGGGTCACCTAAGTCCTTCTGAAATGTCACATCCCTTCTAAATCTCTGTGGCTGTGTTACAATGAGAACTGTGTTAATATATGTCTGTGGACAAAGGTTCCTTAAGGAGTTTAAAAGTCCATTTTCTACAAGTTGTAAGTTGAAGCCAGCTGACGTGGATCTCTTATTTCTTTGAGTTTGAGATGTGTCATTTTGAGTGATTGTTCTATTTGCTGCTTTGCACCTACTTCGTGGAACTCACTCATCACTGCTTATTGACATCCTTTCCTTGGTAAATTCTGAACCTAGAGCAGACATCTTGTCACTGACTCAGGTTAATGATCTGGCTTCACTGCTGTTTTGCCTTTTTTTTTTTCTTTAAAAAAATGAAGCCTTTTAAAATCCTTAAAGCTGAAGGTTAAGACAAATATTTAGGTCATTTAACAAGCTAACTTAAGCAAAAACCCCCAAAAATGCATCATGAAAAAAAAATCTTACTTCATGTTGCACCATGATTTCAATGAAATTTTACTAGCGTAATTTTATGCAAACTACTACACAGAGATAAGCTTAGTTTGAATAGTTAAATAAATCAAATCTTACATCCCACAAAAATAATTCACACAATCCAAAAACAGTACAAATAGATTTTTGTGGATGATATAGACTAATTTATTGAAGTCTATAAATTTAATTGGTACTGCATTCATGATGACCAGTAATAGAAAGTTCTGTGACAGTCACACATTTAGTGAGACAACTATTTCTGTGTACATGCTCTTGAAGCAATAATGAAACAAAAAAGAAAAAGAAAAGAAAAAGAAACCTGGCACAAATAGTAAGATCTTGTCTATAGTTTTATGGATTTGAAATTCTTTTTTTTTTATTTTAATGGGCATTATTAGTATTTTGCTGAACAAGAGGAATAAATGTAATGACAATGTCTACAAAAAGTCATAGAAATCATACTTACAAAATCATCTTCAGAGAACACATGCAAAACTAATGAAGTTTGCTACAGTTTTACTCATGTGGTACTTGATTTCTAGATCAACAATAAACAGATTGTGTGTCTGAGTAAAATACACCATCAGTTAGGAAACAGAAAAGAGACTATAATTTAGTAAAAAGGGATGCTGCAACATATAAGAAATGGATTAATAGATAATATAAAAATTGTATTTAGTAAAGGTATATAATGATATCCTTTTTTATTTATTTTTTTTCTTTTCGAGACACAGCTTCTCTGTGTAGTTTTGGTGCCTGTCCTGGATCTCATTCTGTAGACCGGGCTGGCCTCGAACTCACAGAGATCTGCCTGACTCTGCCTCCCGAGTGCTGGGATTAAAGGTGTGTGCCACGCCCACCCGGCTATAATGATATTCTTAGTGGATTGAATTTACTGAAAACAAAAATTTCTGATGAAACAGATTAGAGCAGAATATATATTGATACATGATTGCCTATAATTTCTAATATGGTAAAGTAATGTGATTTTGTTTTTATTGTTGGAGCTATCGCTTTGATAAACATGACTATGTGGTTTTTAGGCTGTGCCAATTGCTTTATAAGAAAAATGTGGAAGAGTTTGGACCTTTTGACTGTAAAATCCCTTGAATGTTATAATCAGAGATTAACAGGCAATTCTATTGAGAGCCTGGAAGATAACCTCATGGAAAGAAATACAGAGTGTAGGCCCAGCTCAAGAAGTTTGTGAGTTTCAAGGAACAATAACTCTAACAGGATCTCTGTACAGGAGACCATTCTTAGTACCCTCTGACTAAAAATCCGTATGCATATAGAATGTGGACCTAGAACTTTGGTGATTCTGACATAGGAATAATGGGTTCTTTTATTTTTCCCAGAGGAAATCTCAGGATAGGATAGCATTTGGGGTATAGAATAGTTGTACTTACTGCTCACAGGGATCTGCAGTGAAAAGAAACAAGAATTGAAAAAGAAGGATATTAAAATGTTCTATTTGGTCAGTAAATGAATTGATAAAGTTTTACCTTATGGACTAGAAAGTTTGTTTATGTTTAATACAAAAGTCTACAAAGAAAATGTTTAATAAGATTCCTTAAGCTGCTATAAATAAATGAATTAAAATGTTTTCTTCACTTCTAATTTTATGAAGAAATGCCTTAGAGCTGAAGCCAGTTAAATTTTCTGAAATTATGTGAAGCAACAGACTAGGCTGTGGTGACGTTTTAAGGGAGTGCATAGGACAGTTCACAAAGTTGGGTCCCTCAGTTACTGTCACTGTAGACTAAGCAGGTGATAGTTTTTTCTTATTTTTTGTGCAAATTTTTAACGTTTTCTTTTATGTGCATTGGTGTTTTGACATGGGTCTCAGGTACTCTGGAACTGGAGATACAGACAGCTGTGAGCTGCCATGTGGGTGCTGGGAACTGAATCCGAGTCCTCATGAAGAATAGTCAGTGCTCTTAACCATTACATCATCTCTCAAGTCCCCATATATTTTTCTTTCTTTTTAAATTAGGGAATTCATTATTCATTAAATTAACTGCATTATGTTTTAATTTTCATTCTATTCATTCATAACTTGTTAATTTCAAATATATGTTTGGTTCAGAAAGCACTGACAAGACAGAATTATTTAAAAATCTTCCCTTAAATAAGAAACATGACTTAGGCTCACCTTTTCCTGAACAGATGTTGCCAGCTCCAATACATTTCTCAAACATGATCATGCTTACTGTTAACAAACATGCTATTGTTTTACTTATTTACAATTATACTTAGCATATGATAAAATGCTATGTGTAGTTCAACCATAAATCAAACTGTCAGACAATAAATGCACTCTGTTCTGGCATTTGCTGCACTTAGGAACTTTCATTATTTTTATGTGCTCTGAGAAACTGGGGTGGTTTGAGAAATGGCAACTTCTTTGTAGGTATCACTGCAAATGAGTGAATGAGAAAGTAAGCTGTAGGGAGAATTGTTCCATTATACAAAAGTGTTGAATACATAAAACATAAATACACCATTATTTCTTAGTTGGAATAAATATCGGAATAAGTAAAAGCAGTTACTATCATAGCACATCCTGAGTCCTAAGTTAATAACATATAAGCATGATACTGGCTCTGTGATTTGTTTGCCTTTATCTTTATGCACACACTGATAGGAAATATCAATTAATCTGCTGCATAATTACAAGACAACAAATATATTATGGACACATTTTTTATAATGCTGTCTAAGTCTTTTGTATAGTAAAATAATAATTTATAGAGCAAATGTTTTAGACAAAATGCACCTGTGATACTAGAGCTTATTTACATTATGAAAAAAAAGTATGTTGTCACTTCCAAATTTCAAATAATAAACAAATGTGTTCTTATTCATGGAAAATAACAGTTTAATGTTGTCTTTGGATTTTTATTTTTCAATGAACTCAGGCCTAAGTACTTCACCTATTAATTACCATTAAAAGAAATGTATTTTTGTTTATTTCTATTTCAGTTTGTAAGAAAGCAATGCAAAAAATATAAAAACCAACAAATTAAAAGAAAATGTGTGATGTATAATTTTTGATATTTCTTATAATCCAAACATATTTTAAATACTTAACCAGTTATTTACTTTTCTCTCAAGTCTTTCCAATTAAGAAAGAGATTGTGTGAAATTAAAGGCAAAGAGATGTAAAAATCTTTGATGGTAACACTGATGAGAAGGCTGGTTATCTGAGAATTTACATGGTGTGTGCAAAATAATCAAAATGAGGGATGCACTGGTGAATTTATTTAACAACATGGAACTAAGACAAAAGAGTTCTAGTATATTTTGTGATATAAACCTATTTTCTTGAGAATTCCAGCTTTCCTTTGATAAGTATGTCTTTCTCTATAGAGATTTTATTTATTTAGCTATTTATTTTTCAAATTTCATCACTTATGGAGTAGCTCAGTCAGTAAAATATTTGCCTGGCATTTAGGAATCCATGGGTTCTACAACTAGCACTGGAATCAGACATGTAGGTGAATGCTGTTAGAGTAGCACTTTGGATATGGAAAGAAAAAGACCAGTTCAAGGACAAACTCTGCACTGAATGGATGCAAGGCCAGTCTGAAAAACATGGAACTCCATCTCAATAAACAAATAAGTAATAAATATTAAAATTTGAGATGTATAAGATTTTCATATTTAAAATCAATGCAATACCTCAATCTATATGAACCAGGCTTTTATTAATTATCAAATCACCAGCTTTGAACTTCATAGATACTATACACTAAATCAACTAAAACAATAGGTGTGAGTATAAGGGAAAAATCAGAAAAGGTAAAATAAAAATAAATGGAAAGGAAAGGAAGGGGTGAGATGGGAAGGGGAACTAGAGAGGAAAGGAATGAGAAAGGGGGAGGAAAAGGGAAGGGGAAGGAAGGGGAAGGAAGGGGAATGGGAGTGGGGGAAGGGGAAGAGCAAGAAAGGAAGGGAAGGAAGTGACCGGGACAAGGGCAACGGGAGAAGAGAAATGGAATAAAAGGGTGGTTGTAACA
>CABHPH010133099.1:0-32884 GCA_902168325.1 Peromyscus nudipes | reverse complement strand
CATCCCTGAAGTACCCTTGTTTCTTGACCCAGGCCGCTCCAAATTTGTTTTTTGCTTTTCTAGTGTTTCCCTTCCCTTTTGCAACCACGCCGGACTCCCCAATCATCCCCCCCCCCCCCCCCCGATTTTTCTTTTGGTGCAATGGCACTCTATCAAAAAATTTGACCATCCCTATCCCACAGGACATGCTCTGCCTACCAGTCACTCTGGTCCCACAACTTATGTTCAGGACCCCTGCGGAGTTCTTGGGATGGGACGCCCCCCAGCCCAAGCAAAAAAGAGCTGTCTTCTTGCCCCTTGTGGCCAGAATTTCCCTCGCCACCTCTCTGGTCTCTGCAGGCTTGACGGGAGGAGTTCTGGGTCATTCCCTCATAACAACAGCTCACCTATCCAAGCAACTTCAGGTAGCAATTGAGGCTTCTGCAGCATCCTTATCCTCCCTCCAGAGGCAGTTAACCTCTCTTATACAGGTTGCCCTACAAAACCTATGGGCCTTGGACCTGCTGACAGCAGAAAAGGGTGGGACATGCCTTTTTCTGAGGGAAGAATGTTATTATTATATTAATGAGTCTGGAATGGTAGAAACCCAGATAAATAAGCTACATAAACTTAGCCTAGAGCTACATAAGCAGCAATTCTCTGCAGCAGCAGATCACTGGTGGAGATCATCCATGTTCTCCCTTTTAATGCCTGTTGCAGGACCATTAGTCATCCTTTTGTTATTTGTAACTTTGGGTCCCTTTATAATTGGCAGGCTAATCTGATTTATCAAAAAACAAACAGACTCCCTGGCATCAAAACCTATACAGGTTCATTACCATCGGCTCGAAATGCTGGATCGAGGATGTGATCCCTGTGATATTTCTCAGTCCTCTTCTCCTTTAGGAGCAGCATAAAGTCCGAACCTATGCTTATTGGCATCAGCCGGTATGGACACCGCTGGGTGCAAGGCCAAGCACTGCAGGGGAAGGCTGATTTAATAGGCCTTGGTTCGGATTCCCTGAGAGACAAACCTGACTTGCATAGAGGTTGGTATCTAGAGGCACCAAAATGCCTAAGCCCTCTCCTCCCCAAAAGGTACCCTTTTTTCTCAAGCCCGTAGTGCCTCTAGGAGGAGTCAGGTCAGTGTCTCCTCCAGCTGGTTAAGGTCCACCACTGTTCAGGTGGGCACACTCCCTCATGAAATAAAATAAAGGGAGGAGAACCGAGGACAATTTTAAGAGCCATGCAATATTGCCTGCCTGAGTTAAGTTTCTGTTGTTCAGTATTGAGCTACTAACCAGAAACTTTTGACATGCCTGTCCAAGTCCTGAGTTATCAGAAAACAACTTAACATTTCCTTATCTTTCTGCTACAAGTGACCATTAGTAACAATGTTTTGTGGTTGGGTTGCTTGGTTGGGTTGCTTAGCAACTCAACAGTCCCCTCATCTTTCCCCAAAGAAAGTTTCCTGGTCTGCTTACTATAAAACCACCTGAGAAAAATAAAATTTTGCAGCTTGATCAGAATACTGTCTTGCTGTCAATTCTTTGTGTCTCTTGTCCCTTTCATTTGCCATTCCCCTTCTAGGGTCTCTGCTGAAGATCCCGCTGGTCGGGACACCTAAACATAATAAAGGCAATTTACAGCAAGCCAACAGCCAACATCAAATTAAACGGAGAGAAACTCAAAGCAATTCCACTAAAATCAGGAACAAGACAAGGCTGCCACTCTCCCCATATTTATTCAATACAGTACTAGAAGTTCTAGCCAGAGCAATAAGACAACAAAAGGAGATCAAAGGGATACAAACTGGAAAGGAAGAAGTCAAACTTTCACTATTTGCAGATGATATGACAGTATACATAAGTGACCCCAAAAATTCTACCAGGGAACTCCTACAGCTGATAAACTCCTTCAGTAATGTGGCAGGATACAAGATTAACTAAAAAAAAAATCAGTTGTGGCTGCAGAATCTACAGCTAGTCTAACTGAGACTTAACTATCTGAGCTTTCTTACAGAACCCAACAGAGATACCATCACCCCCTAAACATCAGGAAGCAATTCTAAGAAAACGATGCCTGTTCTCCCAAAGGTTTCATGTTTCTCAGGGTTATGGATGATGGTTATAGGGTTGGGGGTGGAAGAAAATATTAGACCCAGTATTCTCCTTAAGAAAAGAAAAAGTGTCTCAAAAAACAAAAAACAAAAAAAAGAAAGAAAAGAAAAAGTGGAATGAATAGATATAAGATATTAAGGTAGATTATTGTATATACTAGTAAACAAATTTAGTAAAATAGCAGCCTTAGATAATTTGCACTGTTATGGATTCTCGTATTTTGATACAAATGTAAACTATTTTTATATTCCTGTTTAAGATAATTTGTATATTGATACAAATACAGAACTATATTTGTTGTAATGTACATATATTTCTACTCTTATTTGAAATATTTGTATATTGATACAAATGTAGATTTATATCTGTCATACTGTATGTATGTTCTACTTCTGTTTAGGATATTTTGTATATTGATATATATTTAGGATTATTGTCATATTGCATATTGCACTATACATTCTTACCTCTGTTAAAGATATTTTGAGTATAGTCACAATTTTGATGTCATTGTCCTTTTACCATACATTTGCTTACAGACTGTTTACCTTGTTTACATGAAGCCCTAGTCCTTAGGTTATTTAGGTAGATAAGACAGATTTATAGTCACCTATGCTTGTCATCTCTACAGTTATGTTAGTTAGGTTATCCAGATTTACAGACACATAGGTTGGATGGACAGATAATCTTCAAACACTTCATAGACCTAGATAATATGGCATTTAAATAACTTAGAATTCTGTTGCCGTGAGACACAATTGCTCCTGGCAGCACCAATTTGATCCCTAGAGAATGTTGGGCTTCTAAGATATTTCCATTTGGAATTTTGTCTTCTTGGCACAAAATGGCCTATTGGACAAAGAACTGTCCTTGCCTCGACAGCTGACAATATGAGTGCTGTCCTTCTGGACAAGCGGGACACAAGGAAAAGTGACTTCCAAACTCTGCCAAGACAGGGTAAGATGGTCTTTCAGAATTCCTGCTTCTGAAAATGGTCTGTCAGATACTCTAGGCCTGTAGCCAATTTGAATGCACCAACAATGCTGAGAAACATTAGGTGACTGTCCAGGCTGCCAGCTGTCTCTGTCTACTCTTGCAAGACTCCCGAAAGTTGCTTGCATCCATCTACCATTTCTCAGGTACCATTATATTCCTTCTCAGGTCTTTGATGGGATTGAAGACTAGCAGTTAGAGTTACAACTTAGTATATATATAGAGAGATACTATATATTAGATAGAATATATTAAGTATTAGATTTAGATTCTTTAGGATAGGACACCTTTTGGAATGCTCTTTGTAACATGCCATTTACCTATGCTCCAGACTTCTCTGGATTTTAGTATGTGTCTTTTGTTTGATATTGTTTGTGGGGTGTAGTTCCATCTTATCTAAGTCATTATCCCTTGTTACTCCTGGACAATATTTGATAATCATTCCTATTGTATATAGTCTTGTATTAGGTTAGAACCTTCTCATTTAGACAAAAGGGGGAGATATAGTGGGTAGCAGTTCCAGCTTTGACCTGGAAGTACTACCCCCATTGAGGCTTTAGTAACTGTCCTGGCTATAAGGCGGGGCTCAGACAGGAGCCCTTAAGACCTGAGATCCGGATGTGCTGGCTCTCTTGGTTCCTGGATCCTGGACGCAGGAGATAGATTGAGCAGAATTCTCCAGAGAACACTGCTGAACTGTGCTACACCTTTCCCTGACCCTGTAACCTATCCCTTTACTTGTAAGTTACCCCACAAAATAAACCTCCCTTTTAACTAGGTAGAGTTGCCTTAATACTACAACCAATAGTAGCCCTCCTATATACAAATGATAAACAGGCTGAGAAAGAAATAAGAGAAACATCGCCTTCTACAATAGCCACAAATAATATAAAATACCTTGGGGTAACTCTGACTAAGCAAGTTCTTGTATGACAAGAATTTTAAGTCTCTGAAGAAAGAAATTGAAGAAGATATCAGGAAATGGAAAGATCTCCCATGCTTATGGATAGGTAGGATTAACATAGTAAAAATGGCAATCTTACCAAAAGCAATCTAGAGATTCAATGCAATCCCCATCAAAATCCCAACACAATTCTTCACAGACCTGGAAAGGACAATACCCAACTTCATATGGAAAAACAAACAAACCTGGGATAGCTAAAACAATCCTGTACAATAAAGCAACTTCTGGAGGCATCACCATCCCTGACCTCAAGCTTTACTATAGAGCTATAGTTATCAAAACAGCTTGGTATTGGCATAAAAAGCGACATGTGAACCAAAGGAATCAAACTGAAGACCCTGACATTAATCCACAAACCTATTTTTGACAAAGAAGCCAAAACTGTACAATGGAAAAAAGAAAGCATCTTCAACAAATGGTGCTGGCATAACTGGATATCAACATGCAGAAGATTGCAAATAGATCCATATCTGTCACCATGCACAAAACTTAAGTCCAAGTGGATCAAAGACCTCTACATACATCCAGTTACTCTGAACCTGATAGAATAGGAAGTAGGAAGTAGCCTTGAACGCATTGGCACAAGAGACCACTTCCAAAATATAACACCAGTAGCACAGACACTGAGAGCAACAATTAATAAATAGGACCTCCTGATACTGAGAAGCTTCTGTAAGGCAAAGGACATGGTAAATAAGACAAAAAGATAGCCTACAAAATGGGAAAAGATCTTCACCAACCCGACATCTGACAGAGGGCTGATCTCCAAAATATTTAAAGAATTCAAGAAACTAGACATCAAAATACCAAACAAACCAATTAAAAAATGGGCTACAGAGCTAAACAGAGAATTCTCAATAGAAGAATCTCAAATGGCCAAAAAACATTTAAGGAATTGCTCAACATCCTTAGTCATCAGGGAAATGCAAATCAAAACAACTCTGAGATACCATCTTACACCTGTCAATGGCTAAGATCAAAAATACTGAGGACAGCTTATGTTGGAGAGGATGTGGAGCAAGGGGAACACTCCTCCACTGCTGGTGGGAGTGCAAACTTGTACAGTCACTTTGGAAATCAGTATGGTGGTTTGTCAGAAAATTGGGAATCAATCTACCTTAAGACCTAGCTATACCACTCTTGGGCATATACCCAAGGAATGCTCATTCATACCACAAGGACACTTGCTCAACTATGTTCATAGCAGCACTATTTGTAATAGCCAGAACCTGGAAACAATCTAGATGCCCCTCAACCTAAGAATGGATAAAGAAAATGTGATACATATACACAATGGAATACTACTCAGCAGAGAAAAACAATGACACCATGAAATTTGCAGGCAAATGGATGGAACTAGAAAATATGATCCTGAGTGAGGTAACACAGAACCAGAAAGACAAACATGGTATGTACTCACTCATAAGTGGATACTAGATGTAAAGCAAAGGATAACCAGACTGCAACTCACAGCTCCAGAGAAGCTAGCAAACAAGGAGGACTCTAAGAGGAATGCATGGATGGCCCTGGGAAGTTTCCATGAGTAAACTGGGGATGAGAGGTGGGCAATGGAGGGTAGGGGATAGGGGATGAGAACATAAGGGAATGAGATGGTCGATCTGGAACAGAGATGGAGTGGGAGAGCAATAAAAGAGATACCATGATAGAGGGAGACAGCATGTGTATAGGAGAAACAGGGAGCTAGGGAAGTTCCCAGGAATCCACAAGGATGACCCCAGCTTAGACTACTAGCAATAGTGAAGAGGGTACCTGAGCTGGCCTACCCTAGGATCAGATTGGTGACTACCCTAACTGTCATCATAGAGCCTTCATCTAGTACCTGATGGAAGCAGATGCAGAGATCCACAGCCAAGCATTGGGCCGAGCTCCAGGAGTCCTCTTGAAGAGGGGGAGGGAGAAAGGATTGTAGGAGCTAGGGGGTTCAAGATCATGATGGGGAAACCCACAGAGACAGTTGATCTGACCTCATGGGAGCTCATAGACTCTAGACTGTCAGCCAAGGAGCCTGCATGGGACTGACCTAGGCCCTCTGCATGTGGAAGACAGTTGTGTAGCTTGGTCTGTTTGTGGGGTCCCTAGCAGTGGGACCAGGACTTGTCCCTGGCACATAAGCTGCCTTTTTGGAACCTATTCCCTATGATGGGATGCCTTGCTCAGCCTTGATGCAGGGGGCAGGGGCTTAGTTCTGCCTCAACTTGATATGCCATGGGTGCTGCTGACTCCCATAGGAGGCTTTACCCTTTCTGAGGAGTGGATGGGGAGTGGGGGTGTAGAAAGAAGTAGGGGGAGGGAACAGGAGGAAAGGAGGGAGGAGAAACTGTTGTTGGTATGCAAAATAAATAAAAATAAATACAGAAGCTACAGAGTGCTGTAAAACAAAACAAAACAAATAAAGATATTTGTAATAAGGTGTAATAAGGGCACAAATATTATAGGAGTAACTGACAGACTTAGAGCCCACTCCATGAGATGGAATCCATACTGACACTGCTAAGCGGTCAAAAACCTGAGGCTAGATAGGTCATGGGCCTAGGGGAAAACCTAATGTTATTATTCTGCTAAAGGAACATAGAACTAAAATGACTCCGAATGACATACCGCTATACCCATAGATCAGTGTCTCAACGCTCTTTAGAGATACTTCTTACAGTATATGTGAATTAGCACAGACAGCCACAACTGGAAAATGTGCAGTGAGTGAGACAGACTTTGGAGCACCCAGTTCTAAATGGCATGTCTTCCACAGGCTCTCCTCTCAAAGCTCATGGATCTATGCAGAAGAGGAGGTGGAAAAATGTAAGAGTCAGAGGTGATGAATGAGTCCAAGGAAACGGTGTCTTCTAGACCCAACAGAACTGATGCTCATACGTACTCACAGAGATTGAGGAATACACAAGACCTGTACAAGTCCAAGTCAGATGGGATCTCAGCACTTGGAGGAAAAAGTGGACACCCAAACCAACCAAACCAAAAAGCTATTTGCAATTGATATCTGCTGGCAAAGGGAAAATCAGTTTTCTCCAATGGGTTGTCACTGGGTGTATCAACCACACTCCAGGGCGGGCCCCATACTGTGAAGTAAGTAGTTGGCCAACATAAAATGAACTCTATGGGGTTTTTCTTTGGGGGAATGTTTCATTTTGTTTTGGCATTTTTACCTTATTGTTTTCTTCTTTATTTTAATTTTCATGTTTGTGTTCTTGTGTGTTTTTAAGAGAGAGACACACACACTATTAGAGAAACCTTCCTAACAGAAGCACTTGGGAACCCCTTAAAGAGCACAAGAAACTGTAATCGCGTGCACACTGTGCACTATTATTCATAAGAATATTAATAGAAAGCAAGCTCCTGGGTCTTTGGGGAAATAACATATGTAGGAATAATTTCAACTTTAATAATTTCCTTAATAAATAATTGACATGTTATTACTTTATTGTAGAGAGATCCCAGTTAGACTGATTAAGGAGTACTGAGGAAGATTTGAAATGGTAAGCCATTTTTTAGATGAACAACCGCACAGTAGAGGGTACAATATAGTCTAGACATAATCTAGAAATGTACATCTCAACAGGGCAGCAGGTCCTGGAGTGGCCAGTGCCATGAATGATGACATCATCAGTACCCCTCCCCCCTGCCCCTTGTGATGTATTACTGCTCCGGAACTCTGGGATCCCACACTGCATTCTCACCTTAGTTGCCGCGTCCACTTTCCTGAGGCAGTTGGTTGATCCTCTAGGCTCAGCTGAATCAAGATACTTGGTCTCTCTCTGGAGAAACACTCCTTCATCTCCTCCTATGTGAGGTAGGTTCTTTCTGTGGGATGTCCCAGTAAGTTAAATGTGAGCCGATAGAAAAGTTAAGAGCCTGTGTAGACCAACCAAGAACTTGTGCCTTTCTGTGTCTTCAGCTCTCTTTAACACTTAAGACTGTGCTTTGAGCTGAACCCTTACTGGGAAATTCCTCCAGGATCCTAGAAACTATAACCATCTGACAGAGTCATGTTCCACTATTTCTGAGGGAAGCAGTAGTGTGCCTCTTAGCTTCACAAACTTTGAAATTACCTATGTGCCTGAGATTTCCTCCATCCTCAATGTCACCAAATAGTGTCCGTTAGAGAGCTACTTCCCAACTGCCTCTTGGATAAAGCTGCAGTCTTCATGGTCCCAGAGATACCTCAATGTCTACTCACTAAACTTTTCTGATGACTTGAGTGTGAGGTCAGACCCCAGTACCTTGAGACACACCAGATTTGCCTGCATGACAGTTGGTCTGGTAGATGTGGAGGTTCCAGCTCTTTTATCTCAGCAGGAATTTCTAAATTAGCCCAGGAATTCACACTCTACTTAACAGATCCACCTCTTTTCAGCACCGCAGAGCATCATATATCCCTTTTGTTGACCTCTGAAAACCATGAGTTGGGGAGACCATTAAACTGGAGGCAATTCCCTCACCAACTTTATCTCAGAATATGTACACTTGTCACAGGACACTGTACCATAAAACAGCAATCTAAATTACTTAGTAGGATGATACAGGGGAATTACTTGAGCCCAGAGTTTCTCTGTCAGTTTAGCATCATGTCCATACCATGTCTCCAGGGAAAAAATTGAGTCAGTAATAATGTAGACATAAGGATTTAAATTTCAGCAGGTTCCCAGAAATGTGTCTTTTATTTAAAACTTTATTGTGTCTGTTAATTTTTTTAAAATAAAAATAAAAGGGTAAAGCATTTATTTACTGATGAAGGAAAAAATTCTGCTGGGTTGAGAGGTGAGCAAGTGACTGAAATTGAAAAAAAAAGAACAATAAATATCTAAGGTTGTCTTCAACATGAAAAGTCTACATTTAACAATATGTACCTAATAGCCTTGAGGCTATGAAGGGTATTAATAGTGGGAAGTTAAGAAAGTATCTAAAGCTGGAAGAGAGACTACAGGGAAGGAGCAGGGAGGTGAGATACAGGTGATACAGTTGCTGAGCTTGAACTGTTGAGGGGGCCCCAGTCAGTGGCATCAGGATCCATCCCCGGTGCATGTGCCGGCTTTTTGGAGCCCAGTGCCTATGGTGGGACACCTTGCGCAGCCTTGGTGCAGGGGGAGGGGCTTGGACCTGCCTCAGCTGAATGTACCAGGCTCTGCTGACTCCCCATGGGAGGCCTTGCCTTGGAGGAGGTGGGAATGGGGGTGGGCTGGAGGGGAAGGCTAGGAGGTGGGAGGAGGGAGGACAGGGGAATCTGTGGTTGGTATGTAAAAGGGATAGAAAATTCAAATAAATAAATAAATAAATAGATTAATAAATAAAAATTTAAAAAAAAGCTCACCCTGAGAAAGGCTCGGGCATATACTGGGATCCTGAACCCAGTGTAGTCAACACCTGCTAATAAGACTTCTATTGGCTTAAAAAAAGAGAAAAGTATAATGGGATACATGTATGAGTAGATCAGCATGAAAGCCATCTTTTGAAATCTAACCACAAAAGCTAATAAATAATAAAACACATTTACAGAGGAAAAGAGCTTAATAAAGAGGAGAGCATTCTTGTTTTGTTGGGTGCCGGCCACCCAGCCTAAGTTTGACAGTCAGGATCCACGTGGTAGAAGGGAGAACAAACTCCTGTACGGTGTTCTCTGACCTCCACAGACATATCATGGCATGGGAATCATGGGCACACATACACATACACTCGAAATAAAAATGTAATGAAAGAGTAAAACCTATTTTGAAGTCCCTTTGCTGCCTCACTAACACAGACATGTTAGTTTTCACACTGCTTTTCTTTTTCTGAGACAAAGTCTCTTATATGTACTACAGGATGGCCTTGAACTTTCCCCATCTTCCTATCTCATTATCCCAAGTGCTAGGAACACAGGTGTTCACCACGAAGCCTAGCTTCCTAAGAGAATCTGTTCTGAGTTTTGTTCATGATTTATTTTATTTTATTTTATTTTATTTTATTTTATTTTATTTTTATTTTTTTTTGGTTTTTTGAGACAGGGTTTCTCTGTGTAGCTTTGTGCCTGTCCTGGAACTCACTTGGTAGCCCAGGCTGGCCTTGAACTCACAGAGATCCGCCTGGCTCTGCCTCCCAAGTGCTGGAATTAAAGGCGTGCACCACCACCACCACCACCACCACCACCACCACCACCACCACCACCCGGCCATGATTTATCTTAATTGGTAGACAACAATAGTGCATACACAATTAAAATCTAGTATGGTGTTTCAAGATACACATATGTGTGTGCTTATCAAATATGGGTAATTCATATTTCTCTGTCCTTATGTATTCACCATGTCTTCTACTATTTTCTGGTAAAACTGGGAAATGAATGCAAGGGCCTCTTACATGGTAGGTAGGAAGGAATCCTACAGGATTTAACGACGTATTGCCCAGCCTGGCCATGATCTCACTTGGTAGCTCAGGTAGGCATTGAACATAGGATCCTTCTACCTCAGCCTCCCAACTATCTTGTATTACAGGCATAGGAACGGACCTTTGGCTTCCCTCTCCCTTCCTTACAAATTCACCATATGTAGCTATAAGCTGTAGTCACTAAAGTGTACTGCAAAATTCTAGCAGTTATCTTTCCTCTCTACCTGTACTGGGTGTTTGTTGTACCTCCTTTTTCTGTACTCCCCACCACCTATCTTCCAGTGACAACCATTTTACTCTTACCTTCTATGAAATCACTTTTCACTTTCCTCATATGGCTGAGAACATGTGTCTGTGCTTGCCCAGTTCGATAGCTTTCTCTTTGCTCTTAATCTCAATGAACATTGCAGGGCAAACAATCAGGACAGAAGCTTGACTCACTCTTGGGGACTCCATGTAACTTCATCCATGCTCCTTCCTCCACAGGACATTTTGTTTAGTGCTGGAAGAAAATTAGATGGTGTCTTTTCAAACTCCCATTAATCCTACTGACATGAAAACAGTGAGTTCCTGCCTAAAGAGCTCTGTGGAAGAGACTCATGAGCCGAAGAACATATGTGAGGTGAGCTCATCGGGCAGCGGGTGGGCATAAGCAGCTCAGTGACCAAGGGCCATGGCAGAAAGATTTCTCAGAAGGTGGAAACCAGAGGCAATCAGGACAAGGACCAAAGTCTCCACAGGCCCTCCATAAGTCTCAGGATTTCTCTCTCCACATACATGCACGCACACGCACATGCACGCACACGCGCATGCACTTGCGTGAGCACTCAATAAGTCCTGTTCCAGCGTCCCTGAAGACTTCAGATTGGTGATCTAGTACTAAATGCATTTGGCGACACTTAGCTCCTTGTAAGCAGGGGAAAGAACTAATAACCAGCACTGAGCATTTCCACTGTAATTGGGAAATGGCTGTTATTCACATCTCTCACTTGACCCTCACATTTCCAAGGATCAATCATCTTGATTTTCTAGACAGACTACCAAGGTCCTCCAACACAGAGGGTATTCTGGGATGAATGGCACATGTGTGCAGCAGAGTAGTTGCCAGAATTTATATTTCTTTCTTTTCTAGGCCATCCAGGATATTTCTACATACTTTTCTGAGGAAGAGTGGGCAAAGCTGACCAAATGGCAGAAAAGTGCCTACGTGTATATGAAAAGAAACTACATCAGGATGACGGGCCTAGGTAATAGGAAGTTCTGGGTTCAGACAAGCCTGGGTGTCTCCCGGTTATTTTCTCTGCCACAGCTTCTTCTCAACATGTAGCATGTCCCTATCCCACACGATACTTTTCTTCTCGGAGAAATGTCAAGGTGCTTGCTGAGCACGCTGCTCTTCTCCATCTTGTTCAGGGCTAAGAGCATAGAGCTTAGGCAATAGGGCTCGGGCCTCAGCCTGCACTTGTCTTCCCTGCAGGTGCGTGTTCTTGGGGGCCTTACGGTCTGTGCGGCATCCCAGATCCTTAGCTGCATTTCCTCTCTGTGTGTCTGTTAAAGAACAAGTACTTTGCTTCCTCTTAGGGGTCACAGTCAACCAACCAGTTTTCATGCGCTGCAAGGAACAGGCCAAAGAGAAGCTGGTAGAATGTACTAAAGTTCATGGCCGTGACAGTGAAGGTGAGTGGTTGGGAGGCGGGGGAGGGTTGTGAAGGATCACCTTTTCAGTCAAGATTCCTGGTAAGGTGACAGGCAGGTCTCCTCTGTCTCCTCCTCCTCCTCCTCCTCCTCCTCCTCCTCCTCCTCCTCCTCCTCCTCCTCCTCTTCTTCTTCTTCTTCTTCTTCTTCTTCTTCTTCTTCTTCAGGTTAGGGCTGTGTGGAAAAGAGTTTATCAGAGGATTATGTGGAAGATCCTGTCATATAAAAGTCTAAAACATTAAAAAGAATGTACATTATTTTGGATAATAAGTAAATGGCAAATGGGTAATATCTTCAGTTGGAGTGTGCACTGTCCTGTATCACATCCTAAACATAGGCAGACATATCCACCCTATACACATACATGCAGACACTGTCACAGAGATACAACTCAACACACACACATACACACACATACACACACACAGAGTGACTCCCCAGGAAAGCAGGCCAGATCGCACAAGCTCCCACAAGCACTTTACTTGATCTCAAACTCCAGGCCTGAAATTTATGCACAGGTTTTGAGAGCAAAGGAGAGTTATTACACTAGATAGTCCCCAAAGCACTGAGCTAAATCACTTATCCTTCCTCACACAGTTAACACCTGAATATTCAAATCATTTCATGTGTTAAGTAAGATTTTCATTATTCTACATCTGAAAGTATATCCAGTTCAAAATTGCCTGAAATCAATTTAATATTATGAGGTAAAAGAAATGTCCTGGGATAGGATGAGGCAGTGATGAGGCGGAGACAACATTTCATAAACCATCATAAGGAGACTTCTAAACTTGCACTATAGTAAAGTGAGAGAGAGCCATGCTCCACCAGTCCCTCCTCCATGAGGAGGCTGTAACCCTGTGCTCTAGCATTCCCTAAATCAGCAGGTTCTGGAACTTCTGAAATATTTCCTAACAAACCAAACCTTCTGACTTGTCACTTTCCATAGAGGGACGTCCTGAAGAGAGTTATGACATTAAACAACAGATAAAACGCCTAAAGGTGAGTAACACCTCTTTCTGTAGGAATGCCCCATGTCTGCCCTTCAGTTCACATCCACATTGGCGAGGGTAGTTTTCTTTTTGGTGGTGGATAAGTGTATATGATACATTTGATGCTTAAAGTGTAAAATTTAACGTGAAGCAACACATGTTGTTTCCAATGCCAATTCTAACTGTATGGAAGTTCACTGGGTTGTATAGACTTTGGGTCTGGCTAATTTTGGTGTGTGATGTTTATTTGCAAAGTCCTGTGTTAAATATTATCCAGCAAATTAGGACAGCTTAAATCACGTGGCAGAAATACCACCTGTAGATTCTGATTTGCCAAAGTGCCTTACCCTAGATTCTCTTTTACAGCTGACACCGCTGACAATAGACCTCTATGATATAAAAGATAGACTTACATGCGGAGGTGTGACCGTCTCCACCGTCTCTATTTTACCAGGTTGGATGCATTCTAATTCCTGTTCCTTAATAATCTCTTCACTCTTTTTCAATATAGCATTTTATTTAATTCTTTGAGGATTTTACATAATGCATTTTGATCATATTCACACATACCCCACTCTTTCACCTAATTAACATAAGACATCTTTCCTAGATGTTTTTCTCACTTCCCCACACTCTTCAAATTCATGTCTTTGTTTTTTATATTTTAAAAATGACCAACGCCGGGCAGTGGTGGCGCACGACTTTAATCCCAGCACTCGGAAGGCAGAGGCAGGCGGATCTCTGTGAGTTCGAGGCCATCCTGGTCTACAAAGCGAGTTCCAGGACAGGCTCCAAAGCTACACAGAGAAACCCTGTCTCGAAAAACCAAAAAAAACCACAAAAAACAAAAAACAAAAAAACCAACCAAACAAACAAAAAAAACGACCAACCAAGCTCGATTTGTGCTGTCTATATACTGTGGAATGTGGAATTATTCACTAGAGTATGGTTTACCTAACAGGGGCCATACCCTTAAAGAAAACTGACTCTCCCTCTCACAAAAGCCATCTATTGTCAACAGCTACTCACAAAGGGGTGGGAGCTCATGAGTCCCTACTCACTCCATGCTAGAATGCTGACAGGCTTGATCCTATGCAGGTCTTATGTAGGCAAAGCCAACACGTGTGAGTTCATGAGTTTAACACTCCTGTCATGTCCGTAAAACACTATTTTGCTCTGGTCCTCCTTGTCTTCTGCTTCTTACAATCTCTCTATCCCCTCTTCTGCAATGGTACTTGAGCTTGGGAGGAAGGTGCATGACATATATGTTCAATGTCTAGCTGAGCGTTCCATAGACACTTACTTTCTGCAGTCTAACCAGTTGGGAGCTTCTGTATTAGCCACCACTCACTGCACAACACAACTTCTCTGATAATGTCTGAGAGCTATCTCCGGGTAGAGAGAGAATGAATTTAGAGGTCACTTTGTACTATATTCATTTAGCAAAATCCATGGGTTCCTCCTAGGGCCTGTGCAACCCCAGGTTCTTGGTCAGATTTACAGTACCAGGCCTGCACGTCTTCAAAAACGTCTAATTGAATAATTAGAGTATGATAATGAGGATCAACACAACTGTGCTAAATTATTGGCCTGAAGAGCAGTTTCACTAGCTCTCTAGTCCATAGCCCAAACCAATGAAATGCATTCATGTCTTCTTTCATTTCTGAAATCCAGGTGATACCCTTGTCAGGCATTCTCCCACAGTCTGTTGGTTCTTTCATCCTGACCCTCACTTTCCAAGCAGAAAGAAACTACCAGCTGGCCTCTGCTCTGTAAATGGAGCATGCACTCCTCTGGCTGGAAATCACAGGGCTTTCACTGTGGACTCCTTCCATTCCGATCTACTTCAGGACATATCTACACCTGGGAACTGTCTGCCCCACAGACCCAACCCAGAGGAACCCTCAGAGACACCTGACTATGAACTGGGAGTGTCTATAGTTGGAGGTTCCAGTCTGGTGTAGAGAGTTAAGGGAGCTGAGAGTTAGTGGCCAGTGAGGACACAGTTAAGGACTGAATGAAAAGAAGAGATTATAAGAGCAAGTATTCAGTTTTATTATTATATCATTTAAACAGCATTTCCATCTGAGTGTGTTTGGCATGCCTATAATTGCAGAGCTCTGTAGGATCATTAGACCAAGACTTTTTTATTTATTTATTTTTTTTGGTTTTTCGAGACAGGGTTTCTCTGTGTAGCTTTGCGCCTTTCCTGGAAGACCAAGACTTTTCTAGGGTGCATGAAGAGATCTTGTCTCAAACCAAAACCAAATGAAAAAACAAAAGAAATAAAGGGAGTATAAAGAAACTGCTCAATGGTTAAGGGTATCTGCTGTTGTTCCAGAAGAGTTCAGTTCCTAGCACCCACATTAGGTGGCTCACTATTATCTGTCACTCCAGTTCCAGAGGATCTGACACAGTACTCTTGCCTCCCCAGACACACCCACACATGTATCACACATACACAGAAACATGTACACATAAATAAAAATATAAGTGTGAAATAAAAGGCAATAAGTTGTGTTTCCGAGCTCAGAAACAATGTTCTTTCAGTTCTACACAGACTCCCTCATGCATGAATCAGGAAGTTGAATGAAAGGTAGCTTATGATTAGTGACCATTGACACAGCTTGATATTAGCAGAAATGATCAGGCGCTACCTTACCTAATTCCACGTGGATTCTTCTCACCAGCACCCCACGTGATACCACATCTGGCGTCACATTCTCTGATAGGGATCAGTGTGTCTCCTTCTTTCTTCTCTGTCCCCTGCATTCATCTGCACACACCATCATGGCACAGTACTGTCTCCTCCCTTCTATTCACTCTTTTATCTACTGTCCACGTAGTGCACCACAAGCTTATATGTGGGGCCTCATATTTCATAGATGACCTGCTTTTCATAGAACCTGTGGATTCCGCCAGTGCTTTTCTTCCCCAAGTCTTCTCTATTCCATACTCCTAATTAAATGCACATCTCTTTTGCTTGCATAAATGGCAGAACATAAAGGCAAACATTTAGTCCCAGAAACATGGTGTACTTAGGACATTCCTTTCCCATTTAAACACCTGTGTTCTTTTTTATTTGGCTACAAATAATGAAATACTTTGTCAGGTGCAATTAGCATGTTATAAAAATCCATAAAAAAAAAACACCTGCAAAAGATTGGGCCCTTCAACATTCTGTCATGGAAGGAGGGGCTCACCAGGTTCTGCCCTTCTCAGAGGATGTAAAGGTAGCTAACAGTTGCCAGAGGAAAAGACCAGTGAGGCCCAGTGCACATGTAACTAATCCTAATTAAACTCCTTGAGCCCCACCATACCAACCGACGTGAAATAAAGGGACTCAATAGTGGGGAGGAATCGGCGTGAGTCAAAAGAGGTTAATGAGGAATATGCATGATCAAAACACAGTCTATATGCGTATGAAAATATCATATTGAAAGGTAACAACATATACAAATAACAGATGCTAATATAACCTTAGGAAAAAAGAGACGATAATTAACCTCGAAGACAATATAGAAATGCTACTGATAGCCTGTACAAGTGCTTTAGTGTTTAAAAAATGATGAAGAAGGCAGCAAGGGAAGAAAATAACCCCACATGAGTTCCAGGTGCACTAGGCTCAGGAAGGGCCCAGAGACACCTGCACACCCAAGAGAAGGCACAGACAGAAGGGTGGGGACAGACAGAAGGATGGGGACAGACAGAAGGGTGGCATTAGATGGGAGGAAATCATGGAAGAAGCAATACTTTGGTTTCCCTGGCATGTTCTGGGTATGTGGCATGGGCCCTGAAAAGTCCCAGGCCTTGCTGGGTGAGGAGGTCACCCAGCACCAGCTCAGATGTTAGAATGGGTCTTCATAATCATAATTTGACTTGTCCTTCTGAAAGCAATATGACACTGGACAAGTCTTCTACATACTCTGGGGTTCACGTCTTAAACCTACACAATATAAGGGAATGCCAACTGGGTCCTCTTTCTAATGAAGGATAACATAGGAAATCTATACCAGATGATGGGGGAGGGGACCAAACAGTACACTGGATGGTATAACCTGAAGCGGCCTTTGGTCTGTACTGCTGTATGGCTAACATCTCAGTCTTTGTGAGCCAGCAGATGGGGGGAACAAGTCCTGCTCTTTTCTGACAAAACAAGGCCCTAAACTACCTAGCTCTCATGCACTAATCCCTCCCTATTTCAGGAGGTGGATTTCGGATAAATCCCTGGCGCCACCGGTTGCGAGAAAGGAAGAATCGAGTGATATATGAAGAGATCAGTGATCCTGAAGAAAGTGATGATGATGATGATTAAATCTGTAAGTGGTCCTTTGACACATCTCCTAATCCCCAGAATACACACTTTTCTCGTATGGGAGTGGATCAGTCATTCACTTCTAGTCCTTAGGGGTGGAACACTGAAGCTGAAGTAATATGTCATGCTTCCTTTACTGCAAAACTGGGTAGTTTGGAGACCTTCCCCACCTGGGATGCTGTGGGCTCCCAGATCCCAGGTCAGCTCTCAAAGTACAGGCCACGCCTTCCTCTGGCTTAGGAATTCAAAGACAAGGTGAGGCAGTCCCTGTGCTCTGAGCAGAGGGTTTGCTTGTGGAGCAGAGGCTCTGAGGTTCGGGAAAGCATCGTAGGCTTTTAAGGACGGGAGGAAACAGATGGTGAGTCGGCAATGTGAACTCACTAGCATTTCTTTTCTTTCTTGTCTCAACCACAGAGAGTCGAAATAAGCCCAGGATGAGAAGAAGAATGGCGGGAATCCTGGATCAAAGCCATGACTTTGAAAGACTACGTATCAGTTCTATATATAGATATATGTATATATATTTATTAAAATTCATTATAATTTTAAGGTTAAGCATCAGCTTTTATATTATTTGTCAAGCAATTTTGCAGGATGCGTCAAACACTCTGTCAGGACTTTATGCCAAGCATTCCCTATGTATGATGTCACCGTGCTAAGCCCAGTAGAGTTGTTTGTTCTTCCTTTGCCAGGCAATCTTTAAGCATAGATCTCACTGTATGGCATCTGGTCAGCACTGGGGATATTACATGCTAAGCGCTCTGTTAGTATTATTCTTACTGTGAAAAAACCACTCTCGTAGACTATCAATGTTTCAAGTAGGCTAGATGGCTCAGTGGTAAAGGATCCTGCTGCCAGGCCTGACGACCCGAGTTCAATCCTAAAGACGCCCATGGTGGACAGAGAGAACTGACTCCCTGACATTGTCTTTTGACATTCACAACCGAACACACACACATACACACACATACACACAGAAAATAAAAGAAGTCTATCCATATTCTATTCAGCGAGGCATATTCTTAATGCATACTGCTGTCTGTCTGCCCTGTACCTCTCTTAGGAAGCATGTGCTATCAGTCATCCTCTGCACTGAAACACACTGCCCTTCCCTTGCCCAGGACTACTGAGCAGAGTTCTGTTGGTTTATTTGAACACATGTCTCTGTGCTTGCACACATACATACATGTCAGCACTATGATCATGTCACCTGCCATGCTCCACTAGAAATGTGTCTAGTCACAACCATCTTACTTCATTTTCTAGTCAGCACATACTTTCTCCCCTGTCTGCACACAGGTTACAAATCCAAATTCTGTGATGTAGGAGAATCTGGATTCTTGACAACACATGTGACCTTCATTTACCTAAGAGCCTGAGGCTCAGTGTAGACCAATACTCTAATCTTACCTTTTTGGAAGTTGTAATATCTGATTCAAGGGATTGAACCCTGGTCCTTCTGCATGCAAGGCAAGTGCTCTACCACTGAGCTACACTGGACTAGTAGTTACTGCCTGAGAAAAATAAAGGAAGAAAGGTTCCTTTGGGCCTAGAGTTTCAGCGGGTTCAGTCGATGGATGCTTTTCCCATACATGCAGCATGTAGGAGAGGCTGGTCCTGCCTTTTGACTGACTAACATACCCAATAGGACCAGGACTCAAGGTGTCACTCTAGAAAAAAAAAATAAGACACACTGAGAGAGATTTAGAATTTATATGAACATGAATAGATGATGAAGTAGCTATTTAACCGAAATCTAAGGAAGGTGGTTCAACAAGTGTGGGACTAGAGGCTAAAGCATTAACAGATGCCAAGTACAAGGTCAGGCCTGAATGGCATCAAAGGCAGAAGATGTAGGGTAAAAGGGCCAGCCAAAGAAACCCACCCTGGCCCTGAAACCAGAGCCAGTAACAGAAATACACCATGGCCCTGAAACTAGAGCCAAAAAGCTAAAAAGGGCCAGTGAAAGAAACACACTTTGGCCCTGAAACGCCAGCTCTGACCCTGACCAACTAAACCAACCAATCCCTGAGCAGAACATCTTCTCCCTGGAAAAACTCACCCCTAAGAAGTCATACATAAGCCCCTCTGCCTGTTCGGTTACCAGCTGTCCTTCTCCATCCTGGCAGAGGCAGCCACTCTCCTGGATTCCTCCTTCCCAAATAAATCCCTTTCTTAAAAGAGTTTTGGGTGATCTTTTGCCGGCAAGGAGGAGAGTCTCTGCTGGGAAGCTCCCTTGGGAGCAGAGAGAGCAGAGCAGAAGAAATGGATACCTCTGCTGGGGAGCTCCCTTGTGGGGGGCAGAGCAGAGCTCAGCTGTAACATCTCTCTCTTGGAAAGGATCATCACTACTACGTCCCAGCTTTAGGTATAGTCTGACTTTCTGACAAGCCAGGATACCTTTCCCTCCAGAGCTGTGACACTAGCAGGTATAGCCTGACTTCCCAACAAGTCAGGATACCTTTCCCTCCAGAAGAGTTTGGAGAATAAGGGATTTAAGGCTCATATCTGAAGAACACAGATGGTACAAATGAGACCTAGGGCTCTGGAGCGATGTAGACAAGGGACACATAATCTGTATGTGCTGCAGTCAGGCCTAGACTTCACTAATATTGCATGGCAGATGCTATGAGGTAAGTGGTGTCATACATCCATCTCATACACCAATCATATGTAGGAGCCTAATGCCCAATGTAGCTCTCCTAGGGGTGAGAGAGGTCATGTGGATTCCTATGGCTATGGCTTTGATGAACTGAACTGGTGGCCTTGTGGAGAGGTAAGAGACCAGAGATCTCTGACTCAGCACTATGTGAGGATGCAGAGAGGAGTCAGAGGTGTTGATAAATGATCATGTTCAACAAAACAAGCCGAGTGCAGAAAGACAGATGGTTCAAGTTTCATTTCAATGAGTAACCACATTTAAATTTGTGTTCTTGTGTAATTTTGTGTGTAGGACATGAAACTAGAAAGGGTACCATAAAATGGGAGGCTCAGTCCTTAAAGAGGTAGAAAGAGTGACTCTATACAGGGACAATTGGGGAGAAAGAAGGAGACCTACGAGATGAGGACAGATGGTGGGACAGGTGATTGGCACTTTGATTAAAAACCAAGAACATGGAGACATGTCATTAGGAAACCCATTACTTTGTATGCTACCTTAAAACATTGAGTCAATAGAGTCCTGAGGATGAAATGCAAAGAGAAAACGGTCTACTTTTGAAGCAGAATTAGTGGTCTTCTGGTGGAAAAAAAAATCTTATATTTAAGGGAAACTGGGATCCATGAAAACGGAAGTTAGAAACTGGCCATTCTTGTCACTCTCTAGAAGTGCCCTTAGCCTGTCATCTGTCTCACTAACACCCACTGTATGGCCATCAGAACAATCATACATGGCAAGCAGAAACTGAAGAGCACTCCCAAGGCAAATGTTAATAGTGGCAGACTGATGCCTCCAGCTGCAGTAGCATGCTCAGAGGTCTGTGGGATGGGCCTTGTGTTCTAGGTCTCTGAAAATGCGGTCTAAGCCATTTTGTATTGCAGTCACGCAGAATAGAAGAATAATACCCATGGCTCAATTGATTTATGGATATTTAAGTATTCTTCATATGCACCTATAGGGATTAAAATGTATATGATTTGCCTTCAACATATTAGGCACCCCCAAATAGTAACTATTTATGAAAATACCAAACACACAATGAATACAACTTAAATGATCCAAGTGCCAATGGAGACATCTGGAAGTTCTGTATCTAAGTTATTCAGAATTCAATCTGTGTTTGCATCTGGATTTTGCTTCCTGGAGGATACTCAGCGGGTACAAATTCACCTGGAAAGGACACTGAATCTGGGTGTGGGTGCCACCCTTAAAGGGTACTGTGCTTGATAGGTTGGCTGGCATGGGCTGCTCTTGTAAAGACCAAATTCACCCAGCTTCTTTAACAAGCCATTTCTACCAGAGCTTTAGGCCCCAATGCTGAACCATCATCTACAATTTATGGCTCCAGGTACTGAAGAAACTGTTGGTTCAAGGAAATGAAAAGCAGAGTTACTGCATGCTGCATTGTTTTAACTGTAGATCCTGGGAAACTGGGATCTTCATTCAGCTCATCTGGCTACCCTTCAGAGGCTCTGCCCAGATGCTCTTCACCTCCACTCTCATTCTTAGTGTGTCTGGAGCAGCCCTTTCCCCTAGAAACGCTTCTGACAATGGAGAATCTCATTTCAAGTCACCAATTTTACCCAGCTTGATGAGCATAGTTTTAGGAAGAAACCTGTAGTTGAATAATGCCAAGTTTATTGCTTCTTGGAATGAGAGAAACTAAACATAATGAATACAATGGAATGTTTCAAGAAAGAAAGGAAAAGATAGAGCTATATTACATGATTTTTTTTTTTTTTTGGTTTTTCGAGACAGGGTTTCTCTGTGTAGCTTTGCGCCTTTCCTGGAACTCGCTTTGGAGACCAGGCTGGCCTCGAACTCACAGAGATCTGCCTGCTTCTGCTTCCCGAGTGCTAGGATTAAAGGTGTGCGCCACCACTGCCCGGCACATGATTTGTTAAAAGGTGAAATTTAAATGTTCCCTGTTCTGCTATATCAGCCCACATAGTTCAGCTTGCATAAATCTATATATTGGCAGAGTACATCTGTGGATGTACCTACTTCCAAAGCAGAACTCTTGAAGCTCTGGATTATGGCTTCTGTCTTCTGGATAATTCTTTTAGTGAGGAGCTATTTGTGCATTTTAGCAGGTTTAGCAGCATCTCTGAATGCTGTCCATTCCATTTGTGGCAAGAAAGTCGAAATGTCAAGAGGAAATGTGGTAGCAATAAACATGACTGGGATCAAAACTCTATAATCAAGAAAAGCTCCAGAAGGAGGGTTTCTGTGTTCACTTTTGTGTATTTTAGCACATTAAAATGTCAAGTTTGGGTATAAGGTCAAATTTCCTTTAAGTATTTATGTTTATGCCCATAAGTTAGTGCTGCTGTCAGAATTGGCCAGAGAAGTGTCTGGTAGCAGGTACTCCAGGGATTCTTACCTGGCCAAAGTGTTGAGAACATGTGATTGTTAATCCAAGCCTTAAAGGAGACATGCATATTATCTGCTCCATGGGTCAGGGGACTCCGTAGAAGAAAGTGAAGGAAGAATTGAAGAGGTAGAAGAAAGGGTGGAGGGGTGTGGACTTTAGTCTCTAGGACATGGCACAGCCTTTGCAGAAGACTGGGCCCTCACCATTCTGCAAGGAGAGGGTACACAGCTCATGAGCCTCTCTCCTGTTCCTGACGAATGGTAGAGGGTTACGTTTGCTAGGGAGACAGGCTCGTGAAATTTCGCCCCTCCCTAAGGATCTACAGGTAGTTAATGCTTTCAGAGGGTGAGAGAAATTTACTTCAGTGACATAGCCACTAGTAAGGTGCCCATGATTCTAACCCCTAATGTGGTGATATGTTGTGTACCCTAATAAAATTTGCCTGAAGATCAGAGAACAGAACAAGCCACGAGATTAAACATAGAGGTCAGGCAGTGGTGGCACACACCTTTAATTCTAGTACTTGGGAGGCAGAGATCTGTCTGGATCTCTGTGAGTTCAAAGCCACCCTGGACTACATGAGATTGATTCAGTCTAGGAGAGAAATGGAGTCAGGCAGTGGTGGCACACATCTTTAATCCCAGTACTTGGGAATTACATGCCTTTAATCTCAGCACTTGAGATCTCATGTCTTTGCTTGGGAAGCACACATGCCTTTAATCCCAGCACTGGGAAGGAAATGATGGCAGGGCAGAGAAAGGTATATAAGGTGTGAGGAGACAGGAACTGAAGCTTTTCAGGCTGAGGAGTCCTAGAAGTAAGAGGTGGCAGCGGCTTGTTCCTTTGTCTCTCTGATCTTTCAGCATTACCCCAATAGCTGGCTCTGGTTTTTTTCTTTTTTTTTCTTTTTTATTAAAAGACCCATTAGAATTTCATGTTATACCCTAATACATGCCACTATAGGAAACAAATGAAAAATATGTGTTGACCAAAAGAGTCCTGAAGATAGAAGAGAAAGTGCCTGGAGACTGGATCATTTCTACTTGGGGACTGGGATCAGGAGTAGTGGTAGGGAGAAAAAAACAGGTTACTTGGAGGCGATGGTGATAAAAATACATGGATGGGTGACAATCTGTTAAATAATCCCTCCACACATGCTCCTCTAGGTAACCTTAACTGAAGTTACAGGTTGAAAAAAGCAAACAAATAATCAAACAAACAACCCCATGAAAATAGAAGGAAGACTGGTTGAGAAAAATATTGAGATCAGGAGGAATGGGAGGAGGGCACAACTTGGTGATGGGACATAGTCATGAACAAAACATATTATATGCATGTGTTAAATGTCACCATGAAATATGTTAAAACAACAGCAACATACCTCCTTCCTAGTGTCAGAATCCTGGGTTTGTGACTCACTTCTTAGCATGGGCCAGGTCCTGGGACAGATCCCTAGAACTGCAAAAAATAACACTAAAGTCAAAAGTGCTATGACCAGTGGATGAAGAGATGGGTCTGTGGTTAAGGGTACATACTGCTCTTACCAAATCCCAGATTCGGTTCCCAGAAGGCACATGGCAGCTCACCCAGTATTTAACTCCACTTCTAGGGTTGTGGTTCCCTCCACTAGCCTCCACAGGCACTGCACACACATTGTGCAAATACACACAGGCAGTCAAATCATTCCTAGAGAGAAAATAAAAGGGACGTGATCATCTGCATAGGAAATAGGACAATTCATTAAAGATCTCCTGTGCACGTGCTCTTGCTCCCCTTGAATAACAGAACTCAGACTTGTGCTGTTAACTCCAACCAGCCCTGCCTGTGCCCCCACTGTGCCCCTTTGTTCCCCATATAGAGTCTAAGCCTACAGTCAAGCTGTGAACTCCATCTACCCCTACTCACTGGACCCATCTCCCAAGCACACCTGGTCCCTTCTCTAGGCAGAGACATCAGTCATGCTGCCAAATCCCCTCATCCCTGCAACCCTTCCAGAGAAGGGCACTGGACCCATATCTACAACTTCACTGACTCTAACTACTTACTGTAGGATTACATGTCCCATGTCTGCCCCTCTTCTTTACGTAGAGATCTTAGTCCATCACCATCTCCACTAGAACCCTTTGCCAGAGGAAAGTCCTGAGCACCTCTCCCAGATTCCTGAAGACTGCCCGAGGGAATCTTCTAACTTGAACACCATCAACCTTACTTAGTCTGGGCTGAGCCCAAACTGCTTCTAAAAGAAACTAGACTTCAAACCAAAACTAATCAGAAGGGATAAGGAGGGACATTTCATACTAATTAAAGGAAAAATCCAACAACAGCATTGTCTTAGTCAGTGTTCTATTGCTGTGAAGAGACATCATGACCATGATAACTCATAAAAGAAAGCATTTAATCGGGGCTGGCTTACAGTTTCCAAGGTTTAGTCCAGTATCCTCATGGTGGTGAGCATGGTGGCACACAGGCAGATACGGCAGCTGAGAATGCTGGATCTGAAGGCAGCAAGAAGACAGAGCCACTGGGCCTGGCTTGGGCTTTTGAAACCTCAAAGCCCACCCCCTGTGACACACTTCCTCCCACAAGGCCACACTTCTTAATCCTTTCAAATATCGCCAGTCCCAGGTTATTAAGCATTGAAGTATATGAGCCTATGGGGCCATTCTTATTCCAACCACCACATTCCACATACCTGACCCCTATAGGCTAATGGCTATATTATAATGCAAAATGCATGTAGTCCAACTTCAAAAGTTTCCAAAGTCTATCACAGTTTCAACACTGCTTAAAAATCTAAAGTTCAAAGTCTCTTCTGAGACTGAAGGCAGTCTCTTAACTTTAACCACCAGTAAAATTAAAATAAAAAAGCAGATCACATACTTCCAACATACAATGGCAAAGAATATACATTACTATTCAAAAATGGAGGGAAGGGAACATAGTGAGGAAACACTGGACCAAAGCAAGACTGAAAACTAACTGGGCAAACTCCAAACTCTGCATCTCCATGTCTGATGTCAAAGTACTCTTCAGATCTCCAGCTCCTTTCAGCTTTGTTGAGTACAACACACTTTTCTCTCTTGGGCTGGTTCCACACCCAGTCTGCAGCTTTCCTTTGCAGGTATGATACTCATAACTCTGCCATCTCCAACACTTTGGGGTCTCCAACACAATCCAGGTTTCACCTTCACAGCTTCACATGCAATGGCCTCCCTGAGTCTCTATGCAGGGACAACCCGGACACATGCCTGGTCACAGTGGCTTTCCTTAGTTGCAGAGGGAGATTCCATAACCCCTTCTTGTATCCTTGACTCTAAAGTCAGAACTATGGTGGCCAAAGCTGCCAATTGCTTCTTGCCAGGGCTGGAACATGGGCCCCTCTTTCAATTACATTGGCATCAACTTTCTGTTGTTGATGGTTTCCTTTACTGTTTAAGCTTTTCTTTAATTCCCATTTACAAGTTGGAAGCTTAGCTGGGTGGGGTCTTGCTCTGAGGTCACCACTCCCTTTATTCCATTTAGGGTCAGGTTTCTCTTTAAACTTTTTATCTCCTTGAGCACAGGATTTAGCTCTATTATACTTCCTGGTGCTCCTTTTCTCCTCAAACTGTACATTTTCTATTTTTCCTTGCTCAGCTTGCTCCTTTTCATTATAGCTCTGCATAAGAGTAAACACTAATAACCACACGGCAGGGTCAATACTAGGCTGCCTTGAAAATCTCCTTTGCTAATAACATTAATCCAAAACTCAATTTAGCCTCATGCAGATTTTTTTTGACAAGGGCAGAAAGCAGCCACATTCTTTGCCAAAATATCACAAGAATGGTCTCTAGGACACTTACTAATATTTTTCTTCTCTGAAACCTCTTGAGCTGGCCATCATAATCTACATTGCTCTCAGCACTACTGTCTTCCACACTCCTACTAGTGTGGCCCATTAAGCCCTGCTTTAAGTGTTCAACTGCTTTTCTAGTTCAAAGTCCCACAGTTCACATTCCAGCAGCAAGCAGCATGGTCAGGCCTGTCACAGCAATACCATGCTTTCTGGTACCAACTTTTGTCTTAGTCAGTGTTCCATTGCTGTAAAGAGACACCATGACCATGACAACTCTTATAAAAAAGAGAGCATTTAATTAGGGCTTACAGTTTCAGAGGTTTAGTCCATTATCCTCATAGTGGGAGTATGGCGGGATACATGCAGACATGGTGTTGGAGAAGTAGCTGAGAGTTCTACATGTGAATCCAAAGGCAGCAAGAAGAGAGAGCCACCGGGTCTGGCTTGGGCTTTTGAAACCTCAAAGCCCACCCCCAGTGACACACTTCCTTCAACAAGACCACACCTCCTAATCCTTTCAAACAGTGCCAGTCCCTGGTGATTAAGAATTCAAATATATGAACCTATGGGGGCCATTCTTATTCAAACCACCACAACCATATTATAATACTAAGCAAGCATATATTCACCAAACCTAGGAGCACCATATTTCATACAAGAAACACTATTAGATTTAAAACAACAGACCAACACAGTGATAATGGGTAATTTTTTTTTTTTTGACTTTTTCGAGACAGGGTTTCTCTGTGTAGCTTTGCGCCTTTCCTGGAACTCACTTGGTAGCCCAGGCTGGCCTCGAACTCACAGAGATCCGCCTGCCTCTGCCTCCCGAGTGCTGGGATTAAAGGCGTGCGCCACCACCGCCTGGCAATAATGGGTAATTTTAATATCTCATGTTCACCAATATATAAGTTATCTGGAAAAATCTAAATTGAGAAACTCTGGAGTCAAAGGACATCAAAAATTAAAGGGGAATCTTTCTCCAGGATCTAGACAGGTGAGACCTGATTTTCCCTTCTATGCACCCTCCTCAATCCCTAAATCTAACTGGGGTCCAACATCCAGTGTACAGGTCTAGTCCAGCCACCTTGGCCTGCACTGCAACAACCTCTACGTGTCCACTAGAACCAGTCCTTCCTGCCCCTGACCCACAGGCCTACCCATACTATATCCAACCTCTCCACCAATCCATATCCTGCACATCATACCACAGGGTCTAGCTGGGTAGTAAGTTTGCCTGATCCTCTCCTCCACATACCCTCCCCAACACTCAGATATGTCCCCACACCCCAGGCTTGGACCAGGATGCACATCCTGTACACAAGCCCAGTCCTTTGTGTCTACCTGACTACATCCTTCCTAAACCATATTCAACCTCTAAGCTAAACCCAACCCACCTATTCTTTCTTCTGCCCCAAACTGCTCTGTCCATACTATATACAGAACTAACAAAAGACATCCATATGCCCAGATCTCATCACAAAATAAACCATGTGTAAGGTCAAGACTATTTCTTCCCAACACCTACCAGTCCTGTAGAAATGTTCTCTAATGATAATTACTTAGATGAGCCCCAGGACACACATTTTATAGGAACAATCATAAACTTATTCAAAGAATTTAAGGTTTTTTTTCCTATAAAGGAAAACATTTAATTGTGGCTGGCTTACAGTTTAGAGGTTTAGTCCTTTATCATCATGGTGGGAAGCATGGCAGCATGTAGGCAGACATAGTGCTAGAGAAGGAGTTGAAAGTTCTACATCTTGACTCACAGACAACAGGAAGTGGTCTCTCTCACTAGGTGTGGCTTGAGCATATATGAGACCTCAAAGCCCACCTTCCACAGTGACACACTTCCTTCAACAAGATCACACCTACTCTAACAAGGCCATACTTCCTAATATGCCACTCCATAAGGGGGCCATTTTCTTTCAAACCCATTCTACTCCCTGGTCCTCAAGGGCCTGTAGCCGTATTATATTTGTAAAAATGTAAAAATGCATTCAGTCCAACTTCAAAAGTCCCCATTGTCTATAACAGTCTCAAACTTATTTAAAAGTCTAAAGTTCAAAATCTCTTCTGAGATTCATGCAGTCTCTTAATTGTAATCACTTGTAAAATCAAAATAAAAAGCAGATCACATACTTCCAACATACAATGGCACAGGCTATATAGTACCATTCCAAACTGTAGGGAAGGGAGCATAGTGAGGAAATACTGGACCAAAGCAAGACTGAAAAGCAGCTGGGCAAACTCCAAACTCTGCATCTCCATGTCTGATGTCAAAACACTCTTCAGATCTCCAACTCCATCCAGCTTTGTTGACTGCAACACACTTCTTTCTCTTGGGCTGGTTCCACTCCCTGCTAGCAGCTCTCCTTGGCAGGTATCCCATAGCTCTGGCATCTCCAACATCTTTGGGTCTCCAAGGCAATCAGGCTTCAACTTCATAGCTTTACGCAATGGCCTCTCTAGGCCTCCATTCAGGGACAACCCTGACACATGCCTGGCCTCAGCTCATGGAGGCAAGTTTCACAGGCCCTTTCTTCTATCCTTGACTCTAAAGCCAGAACCATGTGGCCACAGTTGCCAAGTTTTGCTGCTTGCTGGGGCTGGAACATGGTCCCCTCTTTCAATTACATCTTTACCAGCTTCCTGTTTTCTTTGGTTTCCTTCACTGCCTAATCTTGATGTTCCAGAAACTGGATCTGTAGGCCAGGCTGGCCTCAAACTCAGATATCTGCCTGCCTCTGCCTTCCCACTGCTGGGATTAAAGGCATGCGCCACCACATCTGGCTCTAAACTTCTCTTTAATTCCTTTTCAGAAGTTGTAAATTTAGCTGGGTGGGATCCTGCCCTGAGGTCACCACTCCCTTTATTTCATTTCTTAATCTGTTTATCTCCTTGAACATAGGACTTAGCTCCATTCTACTTCCTGGTACTCCTTTTCTTCTCAAATTTTACATTTTTCTCTTTTTCTTTGCTCAGCTAGCTCCTTTTCATTACAAATCCTTATAAGCATGAACACTAGTAACCACAGGACAGAGTCTATACTAGGCTGTTTTGAGATTTCTTCTGCCAAAGGGAATTAATCCAAATCTCTTCACTTTAGCCTCAGGCAGAGTTTTCGGACAAGGGCAAAAAGGAGTTAACCTAGAACAACCTCTAGGCAACATATTAAAGTTCTTCTCCTCTGAAACCTCTTGAGTCAGACACTCACAGTTCAAATCACACTCAGCACCACTGTCTTCCATGCTCTTACTAGGATGACCCATTAAGCAGCACCTAAAGCATTCAACTACTTTTCTAATTCACAATCCCAAGGTCCATATTCCTTCAAACAAAAGCATGGTCTGGCCTATCACATCAATACCCCAGTCCTTGGTACCAACTTCCGTATTAGTTAGGTTTCTATTGCTGTGAAGAGACACCATGATCATGGCAACTCTTATAAAGGAAAACATTTAATTGGGTGGCTTACAGTTCAGAGGTGTTGTCCATTATCCTCACGGCAGGAAGCAAGGCAGCACGCAGGCAGACATGATGCTAGAGAAGGAGCTGAGAGTTCTTACATCTTGACTCGCAGGCAACAGGAAGTGGTCTGTCTTGAATTCAAGTTTTAAAAAGACAAAAAGAAACATCTCAATAAACTTAAAGAGAAAGAATTTAACAATAGTAATTGCCTGAGTGATGTCCAAGAAAAAACAAACATGAAGTGGAGGGAAATGAGGAAAACAATGCAGGATTTTAAAATGGAATTAAATAAAGAGAAATTTTTAAAGGACCCAAGCTGAAATGAAGATGGAATTGAAAAAAAAACCCCAATAATCCAAAAGAAAATTCAAAGGAAAACTCCACAAGTTATATGAATCAAGCAAAAGCTAGACTATCAGGACTCAAAGATAAAAAATACATAGGAAATGTGGTACACCATGAAAAGACCAAATCTTCAAATTATAGGCATAGATGAGGGAGAAGCCCAGGCCAATGTCACAGATCAGATCTCCAACAAGATCACAGAATACAATTTCCCTCGACTAAGGAAAGACACACCTTACAAATAGAAGCTCACAGAACACGAAATAGACAAGACCAGAAAATAAATCCCCACAGCATTGGAGAGTTAAAATACCAAGTAGACAGGACAAAGAAAGTGTATTGAAGCTGCAAGAGAAAAATAGCAAGTCACAAATAAAGGAAAACCTATCAGAATAGCAAATGATTTCTCAATGGAAACTTAGAAAGCCAGAAGATCCTGGAACAATGCTAAAGAACCTCAATGACCAAACTAGACTAGTTTGCCCAGTGAAACTATCTACCATAGCTGAAAGAGAAAGAAAACTTTTCCATGATATAAACAGCCACCAGGAAGACACTGCTGTCCTAAACATATATGCATCAAACTGTGGTATACCCAGTTTCATTAAAGAGACAGACTAGCAACAACCTGTTAATTCTATGTGAATTCAATATCCCAGTTTCTCCAATAGACAAGTCATCTGGACAGAAAATAGAGAATCATGAGAATTAAATGGCATCATACATCAAATACATTTAACAGATTATCTACAGAACATTCCACATAAACACCAAAGGACACACATTTTACTCAGCAGCACAAGGAACGTTCTCTAAAACAGACCACATCCTGGGACACAAAACAATTCTTTACAAATTCAGAAAGATGAAAATAACACTGTGTATCCTATCTGATCATAATGCAGTAAAACTTCAAATTGACAGCAGACATATCTCTAGTAAATACACAAACTCATGGAGATTAAACAGTACATGATTGAACGATGAATGGGTCAAGGAAGAAATCAAAAGAGAAATAAACAATTTTCTGGAACTAAAGGGAAACACGACATGAAACCTCTGGGATACATTGAAAATAGTCCTATGAGGAAAAATTAGAGCTCTAAGTGTCTACATTAAAAAATCAGAAAAAAGGCACACCTCAGAAGAGAGGTGTGGGCTGCAGCCCCTCAAGAACCTCTGATCAGGAGGGCTGGGAGAAAAGCCAGCTTTTTGCCAGTCTGGCGACTCACTCAGGTGAGCCACCACCACTGCACCCCTCCATCTCCTCCACCGCCCCCCTCCATCCTCCATCCTCCCCCCTCCAGCGCGCCCCCAAGGCCGGCTCCGCCCCCTCTTGGAGTGGGTGGTGTGCTCCTGCGGCTCCTGTCGTGTCGCAGCCACACGCACCGTTGGCGGAGCTGCAGTTAAAGTGGTCTGAGCAGGTCCGGCATTGCCCCCACCACCGCGCAGATTGACTGAACCGCCTGGCCTAGCAAGCTGCTCGCTTCCTCCCTCGAGTTTCCAACAGCTCGGGCCCATCCTTCTCTCGGCTTCTGGGCCAAGCACATGTAACTCGCATCTGGCCGCCTAGGTACCCCGCAGCTGACGCCCACCGGTGTCGTCGCCTGTGGCAGGTGCTCAGCGCGGACGAACTCGCGGCGGGCAGAGGCCCAGTCAGCCAGCGGCCTACCCGACCATCGGAGCCCGCCTCTTGGGCCTCGTTCCCATCCAGTCCGGGGTCGCCTGCCTAGGGGCCGTCATCATGGGCCACCTTCTCTCGAAGGAGCCTCGTAACCGCCCGAGCCAGAAGAGGCCTCGCTGCTGCAGCTGGTGTCGCCGCCGGCGCCCTCTCATCAGGCTGCCCGGCCGGACCTCGGCCAAGTCGTCCCCGCAGTCGCAGTCGCAGTCGCAGTCGCAGTCGCCGCCGGCGTCTCCGCAGAACCGCGACTGCTTCTTCCGCGGGCCCTGCATGCTGTGCTTCATCGTGCACAGCCCCAGCGGGCCCGCCCCCGCCGGCCCAGAGGAGGAGCCGCCGCTCTCGCCGCAGCCGCTGCGGGACAGGGCCTACGCCACCCCCCTGCAGCACCTGGAGCCGCGCTACTCGGCCTTGGCGTCCGACGACGCCGCCGCGGCCGCCCGCCGCTTCCTGCTGTCATCGGCCGCCGCCGCCGCTGCCGCCACCTCCTCGGCCTCGTCGCCCGGGACCCGTTGCAAAGAGCTGGGCCTGGCAGCCGCCGCCGCCTGGGAGCAGCAGGGCCGGAGCCTCTTCATGGCCAGCATGGGGCCATTGCGCTTTCTGGGGCCCCCGGCCGCCTCTCAGCTTTTCCAGGCGCTGCCGCCGCAGGCCGAGTATCCCGTGCCCCCCGAGATCGTGTGCAAGCGGAAGGGGGTTGGGAATGCCGACTGCACCTTTTGCAAGCAGCCTAGCTGCGGCGGTGCGGGCGCTGGCTGCGGCGGGGGAGGATCTGTTGGGGGAGGTGCCTCGCTGATGCAGCCGCTGGATGCAGGATGCTGCCAGGCCCAAGAGCAGCTCCTGCCACCGCTCGGCTCCAGGCCCGCCTCTCCTGCCTCAGAGTGTGACCTCTTTGAGGACGCCGGAGACGTTTTCCGAGCTGGAGGCATCGCCCACTGGTCCGTCCAGCCGCCTGAAGGCCGTGACGCAGATTACCAGAAGACCTCGGAAAACCCCTGCAACTATTTTAGGGAGCCGGTCCCCGAAACCCTAGATGTTAACCAACTGCCAGGGTCCATCGTGCTTGAGGTG
>CABHPH010133098.1:1308-15022 GCA_902168325.1 Peromyscus nudipes | reverse complement strand
TTTTTTTTTTTTTTTTTTTTTTTTTTTTATTAATAAAGCTGTTTAGCAGTTTGAGTTACAGGTTCTGGTCACAGCAACAGTAGAGTAACTGTCACAGTGAGTCAACTCTCTTCCTGACTTCCTGAAGTCACGGCCTCCTGCCATGCTCCCATGAAGCTGTTGCGTGAAGCTCTTTTCTTTATTTTCTAAGTATTTACTTTATTGTATGTGTATGGTGTTTTGCCTGCATGTAGGCCTATGTACTAGATGCATCCTTGGTCCTGTGGAGGTCAGAAGAGGTGTCAGATCCCCTGGAACTGGAGTTATGGATGGTCGTGAGTTACCTCATGAATGCTAGGAATTGAACCCAAGGCCTCTGCAAGCACAGGTGTTCTTAACCACTGAGCCATCTCTCCAGCCCCTGGTTTACTTTCCTCCTAGCACTCACCATGATCTGAAATAATCTTATTTCTTTGCTGGTCTGTTGTCCATTACTGCTATGAAGATACGACGGTGGCAACTTGCACAGAGCTTCCTCCATGCTTGCCAAGCTGTCTGTGGAAGGTTGTACTGCATCAGAGCTCCTGGCTGAAGAGCCAGTGGGGTTGCTGTGTATTTTTCTTATGGGGTGGCTGTGCCTCTGTGGTGTGCATTCAATAAATATTCTTGGAATAAGGGACTGATGTGGACCACTTGCTTATTTCGTTTGCCAGGACCTCATGTCAGTTCTCTTCTCAGAGTCTCATTGTCTTCATTTGGCCAGGGGATGATGAACATCTCCCTCATAGGATGGTTATGAGAACCAAACGAACTAGCCCTTTCAAAAGCTGGCACGGAGCTAGGTGTGGTGGTAGCATGCACCTTTTATTCCAGCACTCGGGAGGCAGAGGCAGGTGGATCTCTGAGAGTTTGAGGTCAGCCTGGTCTACCAAGTGAGTTCTAGGCCAGCTAGGGCTGCATAGTGAGACCTCGTCTAAATAAAGTAAATAAATGTATGTGGCACAGATATTATTACATCTATACAAAATATCCAGAAAAGGCAAGTCCATAGAGACGGAAAGATCGGGGTCCACCGGAACCTGGGGCAGGGGACAGGAAGGGCGGCTGCTTACTAGGTAAAGACGTCCTTTGGTGTGAGAAAAGTACCACGGTGACAATAAGCGCTGCACAGCATTGTGATCTCCAAGGCTGCGGAATTCCATGCTTGTGAACGGCTGACCATTGAGGCCCTGAGAACTGGGTTATGTTACAGAAATATCTCCATTTCAAAACAAGCGCATGGGATGGGGCAGCAAACAACAGCAACAGCGACAAACAAACAAACCCACGCGGTGTCTGGAACGTGGCTGGTGTTGACTAGGTGTCAGTGAATGACTTCTCTCTTTTTCTTTTTTTTTCAAAAATAAAATACAACCCACTTTTCCTGGTGCCTCCTTGTCCCACCTATGATGACAACTATTTCCTTCTTCATTCCTCATCTCAGGCTTTCCATGTTGTCTCCCCCTTTCATGGGATTCCTGCTTTTCCTCAGCCTGCACCCCAATCCCTGCCCACACCCATCTTCCTCCCAGGCTCCTCACCTGTCAGGTCCCAATTCATTAATTGATTTCAGAAATATTCCTCGTTATCATTACAGACACTGGGAATATGAAGATAACAAGATAATAATAAGATAATAAGATACCATAGCACAGCTCAGAGCTCACTGAAAGTTTCAAAAAAGAAACCACAGCACTGGATTGTGGGAGCAAAGGGCCAAGACAGTAGAGGGGTGTGGTGATATTGTGTCCCCCAGTTTATTGTGCACCCTAATAAGCTTACCTGGGGTCAGAGAACAGACAGCCACTAGATAGACATAGAGGCCAGAAAATGGTGGCACACACGCCTTTAATCCTATCACTTGGGAGGCAGAAATCCATCCGGATCCCTGTGAGTTCAAGGCCACACTGGAAATAGCCAGGCATGGTGACTCATGCCTTTAATCCCAGCACTTGAGATCTCATGTCTTGCTTGGGAAAGACACATGTCTTTAATCCCAGAGAACGATGGCAGGAAGCAGAAAGGTATATAAGGCATGAGGACCAGGAACTAGGAGCTTTTAAGCTTTTAGGCTTTTAGCAGCAGTTCAGCTGAGATCCATTCGAATGAGGACTCAGAGGCTTCCAGTTTGAGGAAACAGGATCGGCTGAGAAGTTGGTGAGGTGAGGTTAGCTATGGCTTGTTCTGCTTCTCTGATCTTTCAGAATTCACCCCAATACCTGGCTCCCAGGTTTTTATTTTATTTTATTTTATTTAATAAGACTTTTTAGCAATTCTTCTACAGAGGGGAGAAGAGGGTGCATCACCCAGATTAGGGAGTGGCAGGAGTCTAAAGAGCTCCCAAGCTGGGACCCTCGAAGTGAAGAGCCTAAGAAGAATAATTTTCTGGGGAGAAGCTGGAGGTAGATGTGGGGCAGGAGTTGGAAGTGTCAGTGGGGAAGCCAGGGTCAGAGTGTGCAGAGCGTGGGAAGAGGGTTCACTGCAGGGTCTGGGCATTGGAAGGTGAGCAGAGCTGGAGCACAGTGTTGAGTGGGAAGGGACAGGGTGATATGGGAAGAGTAACATGGCAAAGGGCTGTTCCTGGGACTCCAGCCTAAGACACTCCAGGCCCTGCATACAGACTTCTGTACTTTAGACAGTTTCACCATGCCTGTGCTAAAACAAAGCAAAACAAAATAAAAACTCTGGAGACAGGCTGAGTGTGGTGGCACATGCCTTTTACCCCAATGCTTAGGAAGCAGAAACAGGTGGATCTCTGTGAGTTCAAGGCCAGTCTCCACTCATAATGAGCAGCCTAGGTCACACAGAGAGACCCTGTCTCAAAATAAAATTAAACATGCAGGCATATCCCAAAACAAAACAACAGCAACAAAAACCTTCTGAGACCAAGACATCTTGGAAAGGAAACAGCTGAGGGATCTGTTGCAGATGCTAGCCAAAAAGTACTTATGACAAATTGCCACACCCCCTACCAGCCATGCTAGGTAGCAGTTGGGGTGGAGATGGGCAGGGGAGAAGAAAAGCCTATGTGAGCTAAAAAACCACAGTACTTCATAATGAAGATTAAGGCAGGCATTTAAAGCCGAAATATGGAGCTTGCCTTTAATCCCAGCACTTGGGAGGCAGAAGCAGGCTTATCTCTGTGAGTTCAAGGCCAGCCAGGTCTACAGAGTGAGTTCCAGGACAGCCAGGACTGTTACACAGAGAAACCCTGTGTCAAAAAGCAAAAACAAACAACAAAAAGACAGGCATTTAATTTAAGGCATTGAATCCACACTGGCTGTAGGTAAGAGGGGAGGGGTATTACTCCCAACTGGGAAAGGCTTTGGGATAGGCAGGTTGCCTGGATGGAGAAGTAACCATTGTATCTGGATAAGCCAGGGCTGCAAGCAGGATGTCTGCCCCTCAATGTCTTAACACGTATTCCAGAAGGTAAAGCAGACATTTGCTCTTGTAGGCCTGTAGCCTGTAACTTATTAACCCCTCCCACACCTGCTGTCCTGCCTTCCAGCTCAGCCCTTTACCAGTAAACTGAGGACATCTCAGAACTTTATCATCTACTTTGCAGCGCCTCTGGGAAGCCCTCTCTCCAGCTGTGCCCCACTGGTCCTGGATCCTGGCGCACCCATTCCCGAGCATCCGTTGCACAGGCAATCCTTTCTCCTTAAATTATCTATTGATCCTGTCCAGCCCCAGGTACTATGCTGAGTACAAAAAGGCCAGAGAACCTCAGAGGTTGTCTTCCACCCTGGGAGAACATCCAGGTAGATAGAGGAGACAGCCTAAGCAGGAATAAGCCCAAGATCCTGAGAAACACTGATACTAGGGGTGTCCTAGGCTGTGCTGGCCAGCGTAGAGGTGACCCCTGAGCTATATCTTGAAGGACAATGGGGCACCCGTCCGAAGGATCAAAGACAAAGGGAAGCTAAGGGCCTGGCAGGTGGGGTCAAGGGAACCATGAGACCCAGATAAAGTTTTGGACCCCCTGTGCAGGTACTTGAGTGTACACACGCACACACACACACACACACACACACACTCCATGTGCTAGCACTTTGCCGGGAAGTTTGGAACATGCTTGGTCCCTCAGGCTCTGCCTGGGAAGACAGCTCATTGCTCTCGCCCCATAGTCCCATCTGGCTCATTGCCTTCGCAGGCCTGTAAAACTCCCAGCTTCAACTTTGGACTTTGTACGGGCACTAGAAATCCATTTGTTTATCAGGGCTGGTAGCGGTGCCTGCTGAGGTCTGTCTCTGAAGGGACAGGCTGGACTCTTCTGCACTCCAGTTGCACTAATCCACAATATTGGAGGAGGGAGCAAGCCTGCTCCCCCTCGGTACTTGGTGAGGCGTCAGATGAGTCTTCCCTGCTGAGGGCGCTGCAAATCCTGGTTGCTGCCCCGCCTTGCCTTCACCTGCACTTCCGCCCCGCCCACCCCGCTATAGTTCCAGGAGAGTCAAGCTTCTGCTCTGGCCCGCCCACCTGTCCAGGTTCAGCAGTCCCAGCCGGAAGCCACCTCCACGGACTGCACAGTGTCTGAAGGTGGGAGCCGAGAGGGGGGAAGACCTTGGGGGTGTGGGAACGGGTACTCTGGTCTCTTCTGATCCACAAGGGCTCCTGTGTGCAGCAGAGAAACTAGATCCAGTTGAGGGCGTGTGTGTCTGTGCAGATCAGGAGGGCTGTGTATTGTTGTGTTGTGGGTTGAGAAGTGACTAACAGTTAGAGGGGGATGGGCTGTGAGTTCAGAGGCATTTGGAAAGTGACTTCGTGTGTATCTTTGGAAAGTATTTCCAGAGCAGGGCGGGGGAGGAAGGGAGCAGGTGTAAAAACATTTGAAAAGCCTACTGAACTCACTGCAAGGTGTAAACTCTTGTTTCTTGAGTGCTGAGTGCCCAGGGAGAGGTCCACAGAAGGCAACCTAAGATCGCTTGCAAATGAATGAATGAACTAGGTATGCCTCCTTCCTGAGGCTTGCCCTTCCCCCATCCAGGCACTTCTCTCCCCACCGCCTTCATTCACTTTACAAGCTGTGCGCTGAAGCCCAGCTTCTCCCTGCCCCCAACCAGGCATACACCAGTCTACCGGAGGCCTCTGCCTCAGGGAAGTGTGTGGCTGGTGGTGGCCAGTTCTGACTGGATGCTGAGGAGGCAGAGGCCACCTCTGGACCCTGGAGTAACCTCATCAGCAGGGAGGGCTGGTTTGGTGATGAAGGATGAAAACTCAGAGAGCTGAGGGGTAGATGAGGTGTGTGTGTGTGTGTGTGTGTGTGTGTGTAGGGTGGGACTCTGTGGCCTGAGGGCCCCATGATGGATTTTGAGTTCCCCAACCAAGAGCAGGACATATTTGGCCTATGGGGAGCCGTGAAGGAGTTTCCTCAGGTGATAGGCTCAGATTTGGCTCTGGGAAGTGGATTGGAGGTGGTTACACACCTGTTAGGAGATCTTGGCTGGGGACTGCGGCCACAAGGACAAAGTGTAGGTAGCTTGGACGGAGAAAGAGGTGGTACATCACGAGTGAGGGCATCCTTTGGGGTGTCACACGGAGGAGTGAGTGTGGCTGAATACACCCCTAAGCTGGGTGCTTCAGTCCCTTGCCTGGCCACTCTGCCCAGGGACACCTCTGACTCTCGCCGTCCTCCTGCGGACACTGCCCAGCCTCAGCTGTCTTGCTCTCCCTTCCCTGGCCATGCTTCAGGGTCATGTGTGTCTCCCCATACACTGTTGACCTCCCTCAGAGGTGTCCAAGCCTAATCCTATACATGTGATCTTCTCCAGCTACTCCCTTGGCTCAGATGCTCCTCCCCCAGGGTTTCCCAGCCCTGAGCGCCATGACCCTCATTGTGAGCTTTTCCTACTCAGGTGGTCGTCTGCAATAGTTCCCTAGTATAAGCCCCACTGTGGTGGCAGAGTGTGGGACCCCTGTGGGTAGGGGTGAGTCTACAGGGCACTGGAAGGACAGGGGTGTATGGTAGGGAGCTCCTGACTGTCTAAGGATGACCTGACACAGGAGCAGAGAGGCAGGGTGCCCTGACTGTCTGAGGATGACCGTCTGTTCCTGGGATCTACTCCAGAGCTGGATAGCTCCACACAGTTGCTATTCAGCTGCTTCTGTCCTGACTCCTATCAGCTTGCCAAGCAATGTGCCAGACTATGCTCTGGTGTCAGAGATCTGAGTTCAAATTCTGGCACCTCCGTTGAATCATTTTCCATTTGGGGGCCTCTGTGCTCTCATTAATAAGGCAGGGATAGTGTTCATACTTGTGTAATGGGATTTTGTGAGCACAGTGCTAGTGCCTAAATCCTAAGGTGTGCTTACTAAAGGCATTAGAACTTCCTGTGTCAGCCCCTTTTAGAGCTGAACTCTTCATGGCAGCTTCTGTTCTCTTCCATGGACCAGTGGTGTGGGCAACGGTCCTGTCCTCAGCACCCTCTATCTAACCCTGACCCTTGCACCTCTGTATTTTTCAGGACTTGTGCCCCAGGGCTGCCTGGAGCCTGGGGTGTCCCTGGCTTTTTCTGACAGAGGCCAAGGCTCACCAATGTCATCAGGCCTCTCCATGACAGAAGTAAACCAAAGTGAGTGGTAGAGAGGTATGGTGGTTGAGGATGGATCGGGTCCCCTCAGTTTCCCCCGGGAGCCCCATCTGGGGACCTTTTGTAACACCGTCTCTTTCCGTGCAGCCGAGTTCCCAGTGTATAACACCACACCGACAATGGCCCCCGGCCTGGGCACCGGGGGCCGGGCGTGGCCCGTGCTGGTGGGGGTTGTGCTGGGGGCGGTGGTCCTCTCCATACTCATTGCACTTGCTGCCAAGTGCCACCTCTGCCGCAAGTACCGTGCCAGCTATCAGCATCGCCCACTGTCGGGAACGAGGAGCGGGAACCACCCACAGGTGGGTGAAGATGAGGACGATGACGGCTTCATCGAGGACAATTACATTCAGCCTGGGGCCGGGGAGATGGACACAGCAGGCAGCCGGGACCACTTCGCTCTGTGAGCCCCATCTTTGGACACTCCCCACTTCCCTCCATGCCCGGCACTTTAAAGACAGTGATGCCTCAAGCCTCAGGGTCAGAAGTGGCTAGTACGTAAAGCTTGACCAGGACTCTGCTTTCCGATACTAGTCGCCAAAGTAACAATTCTGTTTCTCAGTAACTCTTCGGTGGCTCCCTGCCGTCCCAGGATAAACCCTGACAGTGCATGAATGTGGGGAAAGGCCCCATGAGCAGGCCTCTTGATTTCCTTTCCTTGCCTCTCTCCCCCCTACTTTACTAAGTTTTTACCGTAGTCACCCCCTGCCTGGGCTGCTTTGCCCTTCATCACGGTGGCAGCCCTGGCCTACAAGTCCCAGGATTTCACACATGCCCCAGCAGAAGGCCGTGCCAAATTTCTTACTGAAAAAAATTTTCTTATCAAAATTAAGTATGTGACTTGGTTTTAATATGTCATGTTTTTCACAGGAATTAATAAACCTATTTTCATTTTGGATTAACGTAAGAAGTCGTTCCTTTTACATTTTCTCTGATCCTAAACACATTGCTCATAGCTGGAAGACACTGCCCAGACTCCCTCTCCTCCAGGGTACCTCCAATGAATATCTCTCTGGTCACAGTTTATTTTACCAAAATGATCTGCCTGCCCCCCAAGACAGGGTTTCTCTTTGTAGCCCTGGCTGTCCTGGTCACTCTGTAGACCCCGCTGGCCTCAAACTCACAGAGATCCATCTGCCTCTGCCTCCCTAGTGCTGGGATTATAGGCGTGCACCACCACTGCCTAGCTTAAAATAATTTTTGCTAGGCCGGTGAAATGGCTCAGAAGGGGGTTTGCTGCCAAGGCTGACAACCTGAGTCTCATGCTCAGGAGCCACGTGGTAGAAGGAGAGAACTGACTCCCAAACGTCTTCTGACTTTCACACGTGTGTGGTGGCTTGCTTGTGCCCAGGCACAAAATAAATCAATATAAAAAAGCATAAAGATAACTGACAATTTCATACATGTGTGTCATGTGTCATGGATTTTGGTCCTGTTCACCCCACTCCCCTGTCTCACCTCCTGCTACTCCCTCTGACACTCTCCCACCACGTCACCTTCCCCCCTTTTATTTGTTTTTTTTTTTTTTTGTTTATAACCCAGTGGATTTAATTAGGGTTGTATGTGTGTGGATGTAGGATTAGTACCTGGATCATGGGTGTCCTCATAGTAACTACACCCCTGAAGAAAATGACTCCTAGCAACTGCCCCTCTCCAGTATCATTTGAACCCTTAGACAGCTGGAGCAGACCATGAGCTCTCGGAGGCCCCAGGCTCTGTCTTATTCTGTAATCTCAGATTCTCACTCAAGGTGATCTTAAATGAACACACTCAGCCCTTCGCATCCAAGGGTTTTGCATTCACAGACTGGGCCACCTTGGAGGAAAATATCTGGTGAAGATGTCCACAGAGATCCAAGTAATTAAGCTTTGAATTTGCCGTGCACCGCTGTTTTGTGCTGAGTCCGTGAAGATGGAGTGATGTGAAGGCGCATTCTATTAAGAGTCAAAGTGGAGCTGAAGAGATGGCTCAGGGGTTAAGACTACTTATTGCTCTTCCAGAGGATCCAGGTTCAGTTCTCAGCACTCACATGGCAGCTCACAGCCATGTGTAACTCCGATTCCAGGACATTCCAACACCTGCTTCTGGACTCTTCTAGAATTGCATGCACTCGAGGTGCACAGACTTGTGCAGGTAAAACATCCATACACACAAAATTGAAATTAAAGTCAGAAACGGTGGTACACGCCTTTAATCCTAGCATTTGGAAGGCAGAAGTAGGCCGATCTTGGAGTTAGAGGCCAGCATGGTCTACAGAGAGTTCTAGGATAGACAGGGCTGCACAGAGAAACCCTGTCTACAAAAAACAAAACAAAACAAAATTTAAGAATGAGAAACACTTCAGAGATGATTTAAAGTAGACGAGAGAATATGCATGGGGTATATGTGAATATTGTACCATTCTGTATAAGGTGCTTGTGTCTATGGATTTTGGTTCTGTGGTACAAGGTTCCAAGGGACAGTGGCATTTGCTGAATGACTGAGGAGTGAATGTAGAAAGGTGTGGAAATGGAGGCAAGTGTGGAGGAGTTCATCCAGAATCTTAGTGATGGGAAGGCCGGGTGTGATGGTGCATGCCTTTAATCCCAGAATTTGGGGGTGAAGGCAGGTGGATCTCTGACTTTGAAGCCAGCCTGGTCTTCACAGTGAGTTCTAGGACAGCCAGGGCTAATGTAGAAAGACGTCGTCTCGAGAAACCAAAAAAAAAAAAAAAAAAAAGAAAAAAGAAAGAAAAAAAAAGAAAGAGAAAGAAAGAAAAAGAAGAAGAGGAAAACTGTGAGGCCCACAAGACGTCCAGAATGGAAAGTGTTTGCTGTGTGAGCCTGACAGCCTGAGTTTGAGCCTTGTACAGGTCCAGTGCAGTGGTTCTCAACCTCCCTAAGGCTGCGACCCTTTAATACAGTTCCTCATGCTGTGATGACCCCTGACCATAAATGTATTTTGTTGCTACCTCATAACTGTAATTTTGTTGCTGTTACGAATTGTAATGTAGATACCTGATATATGATGCCAAGGGGTAGTGACCTGCATCTTGAGAACCACTGGTCTAACGGAAAAACTGACTCCAAAGAGTAGTTCCCTGACCTGTGCACACACGCAGTGGCACATCTGTAACCAAAACAAAACAAGCAAAACAAAACAAAGTGACTGGGAAGGAAGGATGGTTCATACAGGCCACCTTGAGAGGGGAGGAGCTTGAGAGGGGAGGAGCTTGAAATAAGCTTCTTTCATTATAAGCAGTAGAAAGGAGTTTGGGGGGAAGGATCCTGGCATAGAAACAAAGGGACAGCTGATTTAGGAGGCAGGAAGCAGGTTGTCCTAGCCTTGTGGCTGGTGGCTGGCATTGTATCTGTAATGTTCTGTCATTTAGAGGGACATTGATGTGACTCTCCTTGAACTTCCAAAACCTTGAGGAGTCTAAGTTCCAAGGAATCAGGCAAGACACTGGTCCAACTTGGTCATGAATTTACCACTGATCTAATCAGCTAAGACTTGGGGGATGCAAGGGGCAGGGTCCTGTAGCACACATGAGATTGAGGGTGGGGAGGTGTTGTCTGTCTGTCCCAGACAAGGGGCCATCCTCACAAGTCAGGTAGCTCCCCTGCCTGTGTCCACCCAGTGTCAGCCTTTGAAGAGAAAGTCCTCAGAGAAGGAAATGGGGATGGAGGAAGTGGCTGATGCAGGGAGGGGCTTGAGAAAGGCAGGGATTTCAGATGGGCCACAGCGAGTGTCTGAGAGTCCCTAATCAGCCTGAAGCTGGAGTGGACTGTAGTGGTATTTGCTCCGCCCATGACCTTGGGCTATAAGGCCCGAAGGAGGTGCTGCTTCTTGCCAGTGTACAGGACCTCTTAAAAGGAAGGGAAGAAGGTTTACGAGGCCCCAGCTCCCTGCTTCCTGGTGTGATTGAACTGCCAGGTGGATTCGCTCCTGGTCAGATCAACGGACTACTTCAGCTGCCTACTCGGTTCTGTATTCGTGAGTGTATTTCTTCAATTTATAACTTAATAAATTCCTTAATACTCCTTAAGCAGACTCCCATGGATTTCTTGTTTTAGTGGACAATACTGGTTAGGGCCTCAGAAGCACAGAGAGAGAGAGAGAGAGAGAGAGAGAGAGAGAGAGAGAGAGAGAGAACATGCTTACTCTCCAGTTTAGAACAGCTGAGGCTCATTTGTGTCTTTTTTTTTCTTCTTCTTCAAAAGAATTCATGATAGAATTATGGTAGAAAAGCCCTTGGAAGCCTAGTGAGACAGCTGTTCAAGGCACTTGACCCATGCAAGTAGGGACGCAAACCCGATGGTGATCTGAGTTCAAACCCTGGAACCCACCCACGTAAAGGTGGAAGGAGAGAACCAACTCCACAGAGTTGTCCTCTGGCGTCCATACGAGTGCCGTGTACAGGCACATACACGGACAAACTGATAATAGAGAAATAACTTAAGCCATTGGGGTTGCAGAGCAGAGAGGGAGCGGGACGAGAGACCGGTGGTTGATGAGACTTAAGGCAGGACACAGATTCCAGGAACAGGAAGGGGCAGAGTGGACCGAAGTGGCTGACACTGAATCTGGGGAGCTGCCCTGGTTTCTGGCTTGGCATCTGGCTACAGCAACAGAAAAGCAGGTTGGGGAATGGCCATTCCTTGTCAGAGGAAGGATTTCCAGGGGGAATACCCAGGACAGAGGGTTCACCTGAGCACCGTGCAGCCTGGGGACTCGGGCTTGGAGGCGTCAGCAATGTGGTCCTAGAGAGTAGCAATGTATGAAATTGTGAGAGAGGAGACGCTGAGGGAGGAGGGGTTGGCCTGGAGGTGGGGAGGAGGAGCTAGAGGGGAGAAGTCTGGCTCATGGGGTCTGAGTTGTCAGCTGTTCCGAGTTCAGAGATGCTTTGACTCTTGAAGACTTGGGAAGAACACAGGCTTCCACAGCCTGAGACCCTGAAGGAGGTCTCCCGAAGAGTGGGCCTAAGGGGCTACGGACACATCCTGGCCTCTAACATGCTGTAAACATGGTCTGACCTCCTCCCTCCCCTCAGCCTCCACTGAGGAGGCCCTGCCCTGCGTGTGGTTCTGGGTCTGAGAGTAGGTCAACTGCCCATATCCTTACATATGCTTCAGGACATGAGTTGGAATTTCTGATGACCCTGGAGGTGGTAAGTGCCTGATTCAAAATTAGCAGTTGTTTTTCCTGCCTGAAGCACTCAAGTTCCCCAAGGCTGGCTTCCTCCCAGACTTGCTGTTGGATGCCAGGCCTGGCTGAGCAAGACCCTGAAGTCACAGAACCTTGGACCCTGTCCTAGGGCCTCACTGGATTCTTTGGGGGCAACCTGTTCCTGTGTTCCGCATGCTTGGTTCCAGGCACAGGGGGGAAACTTGACCTGGGTCATAGGCTCCGAGGGACAAAGGTGCTGAACCACACAGAGAGAATCATACCGTTAACCTGACCCCCTCTTTCTCATCCGGCCTCTTCTGGCTTTAGATCCTGCCCCAGCTTGCCACTGCCCACTCCTCATCAATGGCCACTACTTGCCATGCCCTAGAGCCTCAGGTTGAGACCTGGTTCTGGAGGAGAACCTAGCTTCTTGGCTGCCTTCAAAGGCATAACCACGTCTCTTATGCTGTGTGAGCAAACGTGAGGGAGGGGCTGTGAAAGCCGCGGAGGAGAAGTTTAAGAAACTCCCAGGCTGGGGAGAAAGCTTATTCAGTAGCGCTTACTGCATCAACACCAAGGCCTTATGTTTAAGTCCGCATCTCAGAAAACATAAAAAGCTGGGCGTGGTGGCACAGGCTTGTAATCCCAGCACGAGAGAGGCAGAGACAGGTGGATCCCTGGGAATCGCTGTCCAACCAACACTATCCCAAAACTCATGGTGAATGACTCTTGAGGACACTTGAGAATGATCTCTGTCCCCCACACAAAGGAGCACACATGTGCACCCATGCATGCATAAACACACACACACACACACACACACACACACACACACACACAAACACACCCTTCTTAACAGCATCCTAGCAGTGATTTGAGAGCACAGGTTAATTCAAATCCCAGTTCTGACACTGAGATGCTGTGTGACCTTGGGCAAGTTATTGAACCTCTCTGTTCCAATTTCTCAGTAAAATGAATATTGTAATGGTATTCACTTCATATTGTTGTTGGCGAGACTGAGTTCTATATGTAAAGCAGAGAATAAGTGCTAAGTAGATAGATCCCTGATGATTGGCACTCCACAATAGTTCCCTACAATAGGTAGCCAGTGTTCATTCTGGGGGAGGAGCTTGCTAAGTCTCTTCCCGTGTCATTCACTTCTTGCTGGAGATTTGAAAGGCGGCTTCCCAGGAAGGATTCAGAAGATCCGGCGAGGACAGCAAAGGATTTGGATGAAAACCTCCAGTGCTGTAAAAACATTAAAACGAACAGCAAGAACAGCATCAGTATTGTACTTCTCCCAGCAGCTCTGCTGGACAGACAACCCTCCTGAACAGACTGACAGGCTAAGGCTCAAACATCCTAGCTGCTACTTGCTGGCTGCACCCAGCAACCGATGCCATGACCCATAATCTCACCTGGAAGTAGGAATAATGCAGACTTGGAGAAGAATACTCTTGGCGGGGGCATCCCTACCTGACCTGAGCTGACTGCCTTCCGCACTTGGCCAGGGCATGTAGGCCCAGGAGATTCAGGGTATAAGCTCCAGGTTGGGAGAACAGGATGGCACGGGAGAACTGGCAAGCCTCACCAGGGGCGACTTCCAGGATTACATCCAGGGCACTGAGCCTGAGGGGGTGTGTGGAGGCTTCCTGGTGCCTGAAGGAAGCTCCTCTGGGGCGACCAGGCGGTCTGGGGGCTTGCGTAGGATGTGACTAGACCAGAAGGGGCAGTTTCTAGAGAACATTCTCACAGTGTCCAGATGTCTGGGAAATATGCATGAGGATGTAGAGCCTGACTGCAGTCTCAGGAGGGAGGGTATCCTGTTTCTTCCTCTACCTCACCTGCTGCGGGTGTTTTGCTCAATGCCAGTTTGGATATTTATTTATTATCTATCTATCTATCTATCTATCTATCTATCTATCTATCTATCTATCTATCTATCTATCTATCTATCT
>CABHPH010133097.1:0-31470 GCA_902168325.1 Peromyscus nudipes | reverse complement strand
TTTTTTTTTTTTTTTTTTTTTTTTTTTAGACAGATTCTTTCTATGTAGGCCAGGCTGGCCTCAAGCTTGTCACCCTCCTGTTTCAGCATCCTGAGTGCCAGAATATAGGCATGTGCCACTATCATTCCTTCCAAGTTTACAAACATCTCTAGGTGACTTAGGACCCCTGACACAGTGGAGCTGCTATGCCAATCATTGTGACGTTGCATTGCTTGGGGAGTCTGTCCATGTTCAGCAGAGATGAAATTCAGGGGGATATTTTCTATCTGAGGCTCACAGAATCTGGGGTCCCAGGTCCTGCAGACATCAGACTTGGTACTGTGGGGCTTTCTGCTCATTCATTTCTAGACATTGCCTTTTGGCCTCTTCCCTGTATCTGCTCATTCTCAGCTCATGTTTTCTGCTTTTCCACTTAGGATATTTCCATGTTCCCAAACTCTTTTTTGGCAATCTTTAAACTGAATCAACCAAATCCTCTTCCATGGGCTGTGCCCACAGGCCTGCCCAGGTCCGTGTCTAGAAAAGCTCAGTTTGTTTTGTACCTTTCTCTCCCCAACCCCCTAAACTTCATTATATTTTATGTGTATGGATGTTTCATCCACATGTATATCTGTGTAACTCAGTGTGCCTTGTGTCTGGTGCCTGTGGAGGCCAGAAATGGATCCCTGAAACTGGAATTACAGATGGTTGTGAGCTGCCATGTGAATGCTGGGAATTGAACCTGGGTCATCTACAAGAGCAGCCCAATGCTCTTAACCACTGAGCCATCTCTCCAGCCTCCTGTGCCTCTCTTTTCACACGGTGGGAGACTGCCTGATAGTGTCTGAGTGGCCTACTTTCTATGTGTGGACTCCTACCCATTGCACAGTGAAGGGCTCTGTAATGAGGCTGGAGAGGAAGGCGAGGTTAGCAGTTCTGAGGCACTTGTTTCATAAATGTTTAATAAGTTTGACTGTGTAGAGCCCAAGCTCTTGGCTCACCCCAGCTGTCCCCCAACTCTCCCTCCTGGTCCATCTCTGACCCTCTCCATTTCTTTTGCTCAGCCTTTTACAGACTAGAGTCTGGGACAAGTGTTCTGGCTTCAGGGCACAAGGTGCATGGGGGACGGGTTGGAGAGCTACAGAGGATAGGAACAGGGTACGAGGCCACCGCCGTAGCGGGTGGGTGTCTCAGTCCTCACAACACCAACAGGCTAGCCAGCATGTTCACAAAAATGCTAAGGATGGCTCTTGGGGATGAAGAGAAGGAGGGACGCAGCTGAGGAGGAGTGGGTGTGTTCTCCACATGATAACGGATCCAATTCAAAAAATAGGAGACATTGGCATACACCCCTGGGTACAGGGGATGGAGGCATCCGCGGCCCCAGCTCACTATTCCAATCTGCAGCCAGGTCTGGTTCAGCTTACATACCAGTGGGCCGCCGGAGTCACCCTGTGAAGGAAGAGAGGCTTTCTGTGATCTACTAGTCCAGGTATGGCCCTCAGGTGCAGAGTGAGTGGCTCGTGACCCCCTACCCCCAACACACACATATAGTCCCCTCTCTGGCTGCTACAGAGCCCAGAGCCTCAGCACTGAGGTCTGACACAAGTGTTTGAGTGTGTGTGGTGGTCACACACTGTCTGCTTGGATACAGCCACCCCAGCAGTCCCCCACCTACACCAGAGCCCAACTCGGACCCAGAAGAGACATACCTCACACACATTCTTCACATTCTTGATGTCCCCAGCACAGAACATTTCTGGCAGGAAGTAAGATGTAAATCCATAGAGCAGCTGGCACTGGAACTTGGGGATCAGTGGTAACTGGACTTCCTGTAGCTGTTTCACGCTGTCACCTGTGAGGAGAAGGGAGAGGAACTGCCAGGTGAGGGTGCCTGTCTGAGTCCAGCAAAGTCTTAGCTCCTGGAGGACAGGAGCCAGAGATAGTTTTGGCTTCTTGGTCAATGGAGGACAAATCTGAAAGGACTCCCCACCCCAAGTGGAGTCCTATCCACATACAAGAGCCACCCAACACCCAAGAGAGGCCTGGCCCAGACAGGGAAGCGCCACCCACAAGGAAGCCCCATCCACAGAGGGAAGCCCAGTCCACACACTGCTGGGAGTTTCTTTTTCATATCATTCTGTTCCCCTTTCACACGTATTTTGTTGCTGGTGTTTCAATATAGATAATTTCTACGTATCTATCTCCAAGATCACTGATTCTCCCTCAAGTCTGCCATAAACCCCATCATGGAATTCCCATCTCTGGCAGCTGTTTTTTATGTGCAGCGGATTATTTCCTTAGAGTCTGCATCTTTCAATTCAAGTTGTTCTCCTACGAGCCTTCCCCATGTCAGGGACACCCACTCTATGCTCGACTTCCATGAGATCATGTTTAGCTCATACCTTCCTGGGTAGCCAGTCCCCATCCAGTCGTCCAGCAAGACAAATTGTTGAGGTTCAGGTTGGAAGGCGGCAAGCAAATTGGGAGCACGGCATCCGAGAAGACGATGGGGCTCTTTAACTGCACGAGCGCCACGTCCCCTCCAGCAGGGTGAAACAGTGCATGGGTGGGGTGCATGATCACCCGGTTAAGCTCATACCACTGGGTGTATCTGGTGGCCACGTTGAGGTTGCTGATGCCCACGTACACGTCAAAGGTCTCAATCCTCTTCTCCCTGCTGACCAGAATAGAGGCCAACTGCCTGCAGCCCCCTGTATCATCAGCCCACAGATGGGCATCTGCCAGGTTGAAAAGCCCGGGCCTGCCTGCAGCCCAGTGCCGATCTATCTGGCTGTCTGACCTCAAAGAGGTCCTGACTTGGGCTGATGGAGACTTGGGGACCATCAGGAGTTTGTGCCTATTAGAGCCAGATAGCCATGCACATGGACCCCTCTCTTGCCTCTTCCTGAAAAGCTGATGAGCCCCTATACACCACAGCTGTGGACCTGATGGGATGAGGCTCAGGAAACAGGGCCATCTACCCAGAGAAAGCTCTGTACTCACTGTGGAGAATGCTGCCTCTAGTGTGGGGGACCTTGTTGGATGAGGGTAAACTGGGGTGGGGGCAGTAAATGGGGACCAGCGTCCCAGGGATGTAGGGATGTAGCCTAGTCTGTGGAAAAGGGCTATGCTGAAGAGGACAGGCCTAGGTACTGGCCTCGTCACTAGCCATGGTGGATACATCTATGCTTGTCCATGGGAAGCAGCTTGGAGCTTGGGGTCAGGGGAATGAGTGTATCAGCCAGCCATGGTGGATAGGGCTTGATGTACGAAGAAAGAACTGGATGCAGCCGTCCAAGCCCCGGGCACAAGGTCCAGGCTTCTCCTTCCCTGTGTCCCTGCGCCGTTACCCCGAAGAAGAGCTCCAGCACCTCTCACCTGTTAAAGCAGTGAGCTGCTGTCAGCACCCAGTAGGCACTGAGGATGGAGCCACCGCAGACGTGTAGGCCAGAGTAATGCAGGCTGACCTGCCACGGCCATTTCTGAAAGGGGGCTGGCATTCCACCCACGATCTTGCCCTGCAGAACTGGCTGTCCACAGGCTGAGGAGAGGAACAAATGCAGAGTGGGCGCAAGGCCACACCACGGGAGGGGCGGGCCACGGATGGGGGAGGGGATAACGTGTAGGTGAGTTGGGTGGGACCAGGCCGGATCTTTGGGCCCAGGTTCCACCCGGGGAGAAAGGACCACCACCCAGACTCTGGGATGGGGACCTACCCACGTCACTGCTCAATGAATTTTCCTGGCTTTTAGCGTGTGGGTGACTGATCGATGCGACCCAAGTTGGGGTAGCCAGCAGGAGTAGAAGCAGCAGGGATCCCAAGGGGCCTGGGCCGGAAGTGGGGGCGGCCATGAAGCCGCAGGCGCAGCCCAGCAGGAGAGGGTGGGGCAGCTGACTAGGAAATGTGACATTGCCCCTCCTCCCCGTGAGGCCACAAGCTGGACACGTGACGACTAGGTTCTGGATGCGTTGGTGGCGCCCCCAGCAGGTGACTTTGAGCTAACGAGAGGTGGATGTGGACAGAGCCTGAGCCTGTGGAGGCTGACATTGAAGACCGCCGAATGACCCCACCGCCAGCAGTTCAGGATGCCTGACCTCACCTCAGGCACAGGCAACAGTACCTTGGCCTGTATATTTGATGATGTCCTCAGCGGGTAACCGTCCTCAGCAGATGAAGGGACCTATCAACTGACAGCATGTAGGATGGACCCGTGAAACCCCCACCCCCAGCACACACGCCCCATGGTCAGACCTGGATATACAGGTTCTGTTTGAGAATTCTGTGTTACACACCCCAGTGCTTTTTGCTCTCTCCGTGGCAGACTCAGATCTGTCAAATTATTACTCTTTACACATGCACCACCTGCTATCAAAACCTTTTCTACCCAGCACTCGGGAGGCAGAGCCAGGCGAATCTGTGAGTTCGAGGCCAGCCTGGACTACCAAGTGAGTTCCAGGAAAGGCACAAAGCTACACAGAGAAACCCTGTCTCGAAAAACCAAAAAAAACCAAAAAAACAAAAAACAAAAGCAAAAACAAAAACAAAAAAAAAACCCCAACCTTTTCTAAAGAAACTAAATCTTTGTTTATATATAGTCAAACCTACTCCTTCAAATTTTGACAAGTTCATACAGTCCTTTCACTCTCAAGGGAGGATTCCAGCTGATCATGGTGGTGCATGCCTTTAATCTCAGCACTGGGGAAGCAGGTGAGTTCAAGGCCAGGGCTGCATAATGAGACCCTGTCTTAAAACAAAAGAAAAGAAACAACAACAACAAAAAAACTATATTTGGGGCTGGTGAGATGTTCAGTGGTTAAAAGGCTGTATTTGTATTGCTCTTGTAGAGGACCGGGGTTTAATTCCCAGTACCCAAACTGGACAGTTCATAACCACCTGTAACTCCAGCTCCAGGGATCTGTCTGTCATCTATGGCCTTAGGGGACACCTGCACTCATGTGCACATGACTTCACCCACATAGATACACATAATCAAAAAAATATATTTTAAGGAGAGGATCCTATAAGGCTATGTAATAAAGGCTGAGAAAAATTACAAAACTTTATGAGAGATGTCAAAGTCAGAGGGATGGAGCCATCCTGTGCACTTGGATATGAAGGTTGATGTCATAAGTACAGCTGTTTCTAATCACACTAGATCACAGAAGCTAAACAAGAAGAATAAGGCTGTGGTAATTAAAATATCAGTAAGATATAGCCTAGAACAAAAATTAACAGAGAGGGGGGAGAAAGAGAATGGAATTGTCTTCATCAATTCAAACAAACTCCAGGGCTAGAGATGGTTCCGTGATTAAGATTTAATGCTACAGCTGTGAGGTGGTGGCGCACGCCTTTAATCCCAGCACTTCAGAGGCAGAGCCAGGCGGATCTCTGTGAGTTCAAGGCCAGCCTGATCTACAGAGCAAGTTCCAGGACAGCCAAAGCTACACAAAGAAACCCTATTTCAAATAAATAAATAAATAAATAAATAAATAAATAAATAAATAAAACAAAATAAACCAACCAAACAAACAAAGATCTAACGCTGCTCTTCCAGGGGGCCTGGGTTCAATTCTCAGAACCCGGGTTGTGGCTCCCAACCATCTGCAACTCCAGTTCCAGGGGATCCAATGCTCTGTTCTGGCCTCCTCAAGCACTAACCACATATGGTGCACAGGTATACATGTAGGCAAAACATCCATAAACATAAAGAAAAAAACATTAAAATAAAACAAACCCCAAACTCCATAGGCATGATGGCTTGTGAAAAAGAAGGTAATCTTTGCAGTTCTGGGGCTGGGGGTCTGCGATGAGAGGGCCAGCATTGCATATGCCAGGCTCCTCTTGGTTTACAGACTGGCATCTGCTGGCCCTGTCCTCACAAAATGCAAGGATGAGAGAACTGGTGGAGCCCCTTTTGTAAGGATACTATCCTCCTTCATGAGCCCCGCCCACCACAGCACCCCAAGGGCCCCACTTCTGAATGCTATCACTCTCTTTGGAGTCAAGATTCCAACCGCTGAAGGCAAAGGAGGCAAGCTTTAGGCTATTGCAAAAATGAATCCCAGACTTAGAGCTTTATAGATACAGAGCTTTGACACATGACTCAAGAGGCATGGACTGTCAGTGGGAATTCTAGTGGACACAGGATCTGCAGAGAGGAAAAAATAAGATCTTACCACACCCTTTATACAAAACTGAACTTAAGTGACCACGGAAAGTCCTTTAAAACTTTAGATTAAAATGCAGACAAGTTTCCAGTGATGGTGAGCAATGCAGCAGAGATCAGCCCTCCTAATAAGGACAAGGAAAAACTCACCACAGAACACAAATGCCATCTCCATAGAAGCAGGAAATATCTAAAGCATGGTGATGACTCTCCAGAGTAAGCTAGGCTAGCGAGGAGATCCTGGCACCCAGGCTATCCCGCCCTTTCAGGAAGGGCCAGGAAGGGACTCTGTCATTTTTGGCATCTTTCTGGGTTAAGGAAACAAATAGGAGTCCAGGACCCATCAAGGGTGTGGATCATACTCAACCACACCTTCTTTTGACTGAAAACAAAGAGGGGTGCACCCAAAGGGTGAGGGGATGGGCAGAGGCAAGTCAGCCTTCTGTTGGCCAGCAGCCCAGCTTAGAATCATCTGGGTGGTTCAGGCCCTAAACTCAGGAAGTGTCAAGTTCTAAAGCCCTCAAGCTCAGTGTAAGTGCAGGTGGCTGGGGTATCTGTGTGTCCAGCAAATGTAAACACAATCTTTGTGGGACAGTGAAAACATTACCCTCGCTGTTGCTTATTTCTGCAAATAACATTTAGATACTTCTCCAGCCCAGGAGCAAAGATGGAAGAAACCTGAGAGGAGATATGATGAGTGAGAAGCAGCTCAAAACAGATGGAAGAAATTCAGACACCTGAATTGGCAGCGGGAGACCATTAAGCACATGGTTTGTTGTGCTAAAGTCAGGGAGAAGAATCTGAGCTGAGCCTTTAAGTTTCTATTTTCTCAACAACTGGACAGTATACATTTAAGATTTTTTTTTTTAAAGAACCACCATGGAACTTCTAGAAATTAAAAACCCAAAACCTCAAATTCAGAGCTAACTGAATGGCATTAGCAAGAGCTTAGACACAGCTAAAGGGAGAATCTATGAAGTAGAGAGCAAGTCCAAAGAAGTTATTCATAGTAGGAAGAAAAAAGGGGATACTCGGAAAGAAGTGTGAGGGTGCTTTAGTGTTCTCTGCATTTTCTCCTCCTCCCCCACTCCCCCTCCTCCTTCTTTCTTCTCCCTCTCCCTCCCTCTCTCTCTCCTCCTCTTTCTCACTTCTCCTTCTCCTTTTCCCCATCCCTTTCTCCTCCTCTTCTTCCTCTTTGTTTCAGTAAAGCACAATGTTTTTCTTTCTTTTTTTCTCCAGTTTCTGATTGTTTGAGATGGGAGTCTCACACTGTAGTCCTGGCTGGCCACTGAGGCTGGCTTCAATGACCCTCTGCCTCTGCCTTCCACGTGCTGAGATCACAGTCACACACTACCACCCCCAGCTACTTCTTAACTTTCCTATTTTCATTTTACTTTTTGCTCTTTGTCAATTAGTGTTTATTAATTATACAGAGTAATGGGTTTGCATAGTGACATTGCCAAGCATGCACGTGATGTCTTTTAATCATATTTTCCCCACTATTAACTCTGTGCTTGTTAATTTCTTGACACAAACTCGGGTCATCTGGAAAGAGGGAACTCCACTTGAGAAAATGCCTCCATCATATTGGCCTATAGACAAGTCTATGGGGGTATCTTCTTGACTAATGATTCATGTGAGAGGGCCCAGCCACCCAGGCAAGTGGTTCTGGGAGGTCTAAGAATGGGAACATAGAGAGAAAGCCAGTAAGCAGTGACCCTCCATGCCCTCTGCTTCAGTTCCTGCATCTATATTCCTGCCTCAAGTTTCTGTTCTGACTTTACTTCATGATGGACTGTAAGCTGAAAAGATGAAATAGACCCTTTCCTCTCCAACTTGCTTTTGGTCATGGTGTTTATCACAGTCCCAGAGAAAGCACACTAGGACACTGTGGTGGTTTGAGTATGAATGGCCCCCACAGGCTCATATATTTGAATGCTTAGTCACCAGGGAGTGGCCCTGTTTGAAAGGATTAAGAGGATTAGGGGGTGTGGCCTTGTTGGAGGATTTGCCACTGAGGGTGGGCTTTGAGGTTTTAAAAGCCCATGCCACGCCCAGAGTCTCTCTCTGCCTAAGGATCAGGATGTAGTTCTTAGCTACTGCTCCATCATCTGCCTGAGTGCCACCACACTCCACCCCATGATGATAATGGACTAAAACTGTAAGCAAGCCTCCAATTAAATGCTTCCTCTTGTAAGAGTGGCCTCCATCATGGTGTCTCTTCACAGCAATAGAACACAGACTAAAACAGGCACCCCTTTCATCCTCTCTTTCTCCAAATTCTTTTCCTCTTCTTTAGTAACCCCATCCTTATTTCATGTCTTTCCGCCTTCAAGAGTCTATAAATGAGAGGAAACACACACTGTTTGTCTTTCTGAGCCTGATTTATTTTGCTTAACATGATGAGCTCCAGTTCCATCCATTTTCCTGCAAATGGGACAATTTCATTCTTCTTTGTGGCTGAGTAAAATTGCATTGTGGATCTATATCCACCTGTTCTTTATCCATTGTCTCAGAGGCTGGCTCTATAACCTCGTTATTGTAAATAGCGACACAATAAACATGGTATGCTGAGCTTGAATCCTCTCAGTGTCTGCCCGGAAATAGTGTAGCTAGATGATGCAGTCGCTGTAGCTTTAGTATTTTAGGAACTCCATATTGATTTCGATATGGCTACACTAATGTACATTTCCACCCACAGTGTGTAAGGATCCCTCACTCTTTGCTGTACATTTCCAGTACCATGACTTTTTTTTTCTCTTGGTGAGAGCCTTTATAACTAGGGTGGGACAGAATCTCAACATAGTTTTGATTTGCATTTTCCTAATGGCTAGGAAGTTGAATGTTTTTCATGTGTCAATTAGCCATTTGTACTTTTTCTTTAGAAAGGTGTCTATTTGGTTAATTTGCCCTTTTATTGAATATATTCTTCACTCTTTTGGTGTTTATACTTGAGTTTTTTGTATATTCTGGATATTAATCTTCTGTAGGATGAATAGCTGGCAAGATTTTTTTCTCCCATTCTACAGGATGGCTCCTGATGCTGTTGTTTTGTTGTGTGGAGACATTTATTTGGTACAGTCCCATTTGTCAATTCTTTTTCTTTTTTTCAAAAGATTTATTTTATTTATATGTGTGTGTATGTAAGTGTGTGTGTGTGTGTGTGTGTGTGTGTGTGTGTGTGTGCCTGTGTGCCTGTGAAGACAAGAGAGGCATGTCAGATACCTTGGAACAGCAGTTAACAGGTGTTTATGAGCCACCCAACATGGGTGCTGGATTCAAACTCAGGTCATCTATTTCTATAGCCCTTATTTGTCAGATCATTTTCTTTTTTAAGACAGGGTCTCAGTGTGTAGCTCTGGAACTTGCTTTATAGACCAGGCTGGTCCCAAACTCACAAAAATCCTCCTGCCTCTGCCTCCTGAGTGCTGGAATGAAAGGTGTGTTCCACTATGCCGAACCAGTTAGCTCTTTAAGAGCCTGGTAGAATTCATCAGTGAGTCTGTATGGCTTTGGGCTTTTGGCAGGGAAATGGTTACCACTTCTGATCATTGATTGCTATTGCTTTGTTTAGGCTCAGTATTGGTAGGTCATATATGTTGAGAGATAAATCTATTTCTTACAGTTTTCTGATTTATTAGGATAGAAACTTTCCAAATGTGCCCTAATGATCTCAGATTCAGTGGTATCTACTATAACATACTCCCTTCCCCTCTCGTTTTATTATTTGAGCCCTTCTTTCTCTTTCTGTTAGTTTGACTGAGGGTTTGTCAATCTCGTTCATCTTTTTGGAAGAACCAATTTCTCGTCCCATTGATTTGTATTTTTGTCTCCCTTTTATTATTCTCAGCTCTGATTGTTATTATTTCTGTTCTTCTGCTGGTTTGGGGCTCCACGTGTTCTTGTGTTAAGAGCGTGAGTGGCAACGTTCAGTGGCTGCCCAGTCTCTGATTTTTCAGTGCAGGAGCTCCTATCTATGAACCATCCTCAGAACCAACGGCCTTCCCTGGAAGTTCTGGAAGTTGTGATCTCGTATTTCCTCCCAGACTTCCTCAGTGACCACTCAAAGTGTACTGTCCAGTGCTCGTAACTTTGCATGCTTTCTCTTCTTGGTTTCTGGTTTTATTCCATGTTGATTGGAAAAGGTTATAAAATTATTTCTTTTTCTCTATTTATTAAGACTTGCTTCGTGGCCTAAAATCTGATCTTGTTTGGAGAAAGTCCCATGGGCTGCTGAGAAGAATTCATATACCAAGCTCCTGGGTGAGACGACTCTGCTGGCGTCCCTGAAGTCCTGTTGCTGTGTGGTGCAGTTGACTCTGAAGTTCCTTGTTGGATTTCTATCTGGGGCATCTACCCGTGGTGAGGAGGAGGTGGGAAATCTCCCACTGGTGTTATATCTGGATTGACCTGTTCCTTTACATCCAGTTATAAAACCTAGAATACCAATGTTAGCAGTGTGCATATTTACAGCCTCCCCACCCCCGGTTTAATGTAGCCCAGGCTGGCCTTGGGCAATGCTTGGGAGGTACTCAGGACATTATGCACCCTAGGAAGGCACTCTACCAACTGAGTTGAATCCCCAACCCTTAAATCCTCTCTTGAGAAAAGTTCACACCCCTTCCTGAGCAGGAGACTGGAGGGGGGTTGGTGAGCAGTATCCACTTGGGACTATGGACTGGTCTCCAAGGGCTATGGCAGCAGTAAGCACTACCCAGGATTCTCTGCTTGGATGGAGGAAGGCAGATAGAAGTGGAGGCCAGGTATCACTGCCACTGTGCCCAGGGGCACCTGGTCAGGCCTTGTCAGAAGCTGAGGCATGGAGAGGCTGATATCTGAAGGTGGTCCCTAAGCTGGAACTGTTGGATATTTCAATGCTAGGCAGAGTAGAGGGCTGAGCCAACTGTCCTTGGCCAAACCTTGTAACTCAGGGGTCGGGGGAGATACGCTTCAGGAGGTCGTGAAGCAGGAAAATTGCATGCTGGGATATTTTATTGTCTGTTTAGTTAGTGTTACTATTGCTGTGATGAAACGCCATAACCAAGCAACTTGGGGAGGAAAGGGTTATTTCACTCACAGTTCCATGTAACAGTTCATCACCAAAAGCAGTGAGGGCAGGAACTCAACAGGGCAGGAGCCTGGCGGCAGGAGCTGATGCAGAGGCCATGGGGGGCGGGGTTGCTGCCTACTGCCGTCCATTACCTGCATTTCTCTTAACATTTTTATCTTCCAAGCTTGGTCCCTTTGGACAAGATGATGGGAAAGAAGGAGATGGGACCAGGGCAGACCTGGGCCTCACTCTAGGAGGAGGCCATTAGATGGCTGGGTTCACTTGGCCGAGAACTTGGGGAGTAGGCAGCAAGGGTGTATGTCTTTCCTTGCTTCTTACAGAATTTCCATCAAATCCCTGTGAGGTTTGCTGCTGAGACACATGCCTCTGGAGTTCTGGTTCAGTCCCCTCCACCCACGTTCCTCGCACAGAATGTGCCTGGACATTGTGGCTTCTTTAGCTCTCTCTGTCTTCTAGACCCCGACTTACAGATCTGCACTCCAGCAAGGCTTCTCATTCCCTAAGCCCATCAAAGCATACCAGGATTCCTCTGGGCAACGAGATAGGAATCAGGATGAGAATAGGAGACCTATAGTCAGGAGGGCAGAGGACTCCGTGTCCATAGATAGAGTAGGTGAGGTGAGCTCCCACTTAGGGCAGGGTCTACCCCCCAGAATTTAAGCAGCTACCAGCACCGGTCCCCCATGGGCCAAGCAGTGTATACTGTGTGTTACCATGTAGTGTGAACACTGCACTGTGTGACATGCATGGAACACTAGGCACGATGTATAGGGATGACCTCAGGATAGTAGGCTGTAAAGATCTCTGTTCCATACTCCATGAAACACACCGTACGTCATCCTTGCAGCCTGGCAGGGGCTTCAGCCAGTCCTGGCAATGATGGGCTTCAAAGTAGTTAAAAGACCATTTACGCCAGGATGCAATGCCCAGGAGTTGGGGACCAGAGCCTAGCCCACATGGGGGTGTGAGGCTCATGCCTACCTGTTTGTAGTGCTGATGGGTAGGCATGCTGCAGGAGAGATACTGAATATTTGGGGTGGGGGACACACAGATATCACAAAGATAGCACCTCTTAATGCCACTGGCATGCCCACCAGTGTCCACAGCCCTGTAGGGGGCTGTTCTCCTTAGGTCCTCACACACACACACACACACACACACACACGCACGCACGCACGCACGCACACGCACACACACACACACACACACACATACGCACATACAAGCTGCTGTCAAGAAGATGTGGGCAGTCCACCACAGCCTTTCTCTTGCCTTTCTTCCCAGCTTTGAAGCCCGCTGGGCCTCGATCTCTCCCCTGTGGCCATCATGGCTCTGGAGGACCTGGTACCCACATGTGAACCCTGAATAAACACCCTACATTAGACAGGTGGGTGGAAAGTCCTGCAGCAGCCGAGAGTCTTGAGTAACTGTCCAGCCCGGGATACAGAAGGTCTACTTGTAAAACTATGGAGCTCCCTGAAGGTCACTGCCATTCTCTGTGCAGCTGAGATGCTCTGAGAGCTCCGTCCCAGCCTCCATAGCTGAAGCCCCCACTGAGTTTGAGTACACTGCAGTGCAGCTCAGACACAAGCCCGCCGGCCCTTGTATAAGCTGGGGCTACTATTCAGCCCAGGAGAATGTGCCCAGCCCGGCAAAGAGCTTGCAGACCGTCTGGCATCCAAGGACCACTGCACCTCTCCTGAGGGTCAGAGTCCTGGCTGTTCAGGGTCAGAGTCCTGGCTGTCTGCCCACCCAGGCCTCACATGGCTTCAATCAGAGCTGGGCTGGGTCAAGGCTGGGCCAGAGGGCCACACCTCCTCCCCTTCAGGCCAGCTTGTCCAGACAGACAACACACCCAACTGCAGGCTAGCCACCCTGCTTCTGCCTGCCAGCTGTCTGCCTTTGAACTCAGGGGAAACAGGAGGCAGATGCCTGCGGTTGGGAAAGTGTGTGCAGGTGGCCCGCCATCCTCCAAGTCGGCTTGAGATAGGCCGAGGGGCTGAGCTGCCTGTGCTGACCTCCTTGGCCTCTCCGGTGTGCCTGTTCACTGTCAGGGGCGTGGCCAACCACCCTTCTTGGGTGAGGCAGCAGAGACCGGGCCGAGTGATTTAGTGACCTTCTCAAGGGTCGTGTTATGGTACTGCAGCAGCAGACCGCACTGCGCGGAAGGAAGGCTCCCTGGACTCCGATCCTCAGCTCAAAGAGGGGCCATAGAGAGGACATTGCTCCTTTTGCCCCCTCCTTCAGTTGCTCGGGAAAGCTACCCGTGACTGCTGTCCCGCTGGGGCTGTATGGTAATGCCACCCCAACCCAGAGGGGACTCCCCACAATAGGATGAGCATCAGAAGGAAGGCTCTGATGGCCTTACTGAACTCTGCTGCCACGTAGGAGTCTGGGGGCAGAGGAACATCCTTCTCGGGCAGGGTCAGCCAGGGGCCTCCGGAGGCGCCACCCACCAGGCGGAGCCAGTCCTCAGCTCGGCATGTCTGGAATGCTCCCCATCATCCGGCCTCACCCCAAGCCCCGTGCCCTAAATTCTACCTCTCTCTCAGTGGGGAACATGGTCAGGGCCGGGCTTGCTCTCCCGCTGTGCTGGATTAAGATTCCCTTGTCTTTCCCAGAGCAGGCAGTGATGAGACAATAAGAAATGTGACAGGGAAATGCCCCTTGGCCCAGGTGACATGCTTGGGTGCTCTGAGTAGATACAGGTTGGAATCCCTATGCACAGGCTGAACTGGAGCTTATGGAAGAGACAAGGATGAGCCTGCAGATATGGGTTCCTGATGAGCAAGCTAGACATACTCTGATGCCCCGCCCCCTACACACACACACACACACACACACACACACACACACATACTGAGGTAGGCTAAGCATTCCTAATCTGAGAATCTGGAATCTAAAAAGATCTGAAATGAGAAACTTCTGAGAGCTGTTGTGATGTCACAGTAGGTAGGTTCTACCCACGACCTCGGGTGACGGGTCACACTCAAAGAGCACGTGCACTGAAGATGTGTATGAAATCCTTTCGAGACTACAAGCCTAAGGTGAACAGGAAATGTGTAGGAATCATGGGAAAAATGTCTCAGGCCCTCAGATTGGTTTTTTAAACTGTGTGCAAATATTCCAAGATCTGAAAAAAAAAAAAAATCAAACATATTTCTGGCCCCAAGCATTTGGGTGACAGACACTGAATCTGTTTTATATTCCCCCTGTTAGTATGGGTTGTGTGTGTGTGTGTGTGTGTGTGTGTGTGTGTGTGTGTGTGTGTGTGGTGTGTCTGACTCAGGGTCTCATGCATGATGAGACTCTACTATCCTCACCGCCTAGTTAACCAGCTTCTGATCTTGAATCCTGAGGAGTTTTCACAATGACACATTTGTGTCCACGCACCCTCCTCCAGCAGCAGAGAGGTTTTCAGTGGTCTTTGCTGCAACAGATGACACGGGATGACAAAGGAAACCCTGCCAAGCTGCCAACTGCCCACAATGTGAGTGGGACACATTGAAAGTGATGGGCGGGACTTACAAAATAACAGCAAGTTACAAAGCCCCATCAGCAATGCTGGGAAGCTTTGGGTGCATTTAATATTGTTTAAAATGGCATTGACGACAGGCATGGCAGCACACGCCTTTAATCCCAGCCCTCGGGAGGCAGAGGCAGGCGGATCTCTGGTTCAAGGCCAGCCTGGGCTACAGACAGAGAGTTCTAGGACAGCCAGGGCTACACTGAGAAACCCTGCCTCTAAAAGCAAACAATGAACGAACAGCATAGACAAGCATCCAGCCCCACCCCACCCCCGCCCCTGCACCCTGCACCACTTCCTCCCTTAGAGTCTTCCCTGTCCCCCCTCCCTTTGCACCACACTCATGTTCTCCTCCTCTTCCCCCTTCACTGTGACTGTGCTCCCCTCCTACCCTTGTGCTCACGCTCCTCTTCCCTCCCTCCTCCCACCCCCTACATTATGTCCACCAGTCTGTGGACTTTGGAGACAGGGATTCTTTCCAGTCAATTTCACTCCTTGTGGGAAATCTGTCACACAGCTGAGTCTTTGTTGTGTCCTTGGTTCAAGCAGTGAGCAATGGACTTGAAGGCCTCCATGCATGTGACTATCCTGAGGTTTTGGATGCTGGACTAGAATCCCTTTTCAAAGCCTACACTTAACACTCACATGAGCAGCTAGACTTGCAGGACCTGCAGGCCCGTCTTAAGGTGTCGTGCCTAAACATGTCCCCAGGCTAGTGTGTTGTCACTTAGACCCCAGTTGCAATGGCTAATCCTGGTTGTCAACTCGACATACACTGGAAGACAGAACCTCGGTTGAGGAATTGCCTCCATCAGCTTGGCCTGCCGGCAGGTCTATGGAGGCATTTTCTTGATTATTAACTGACAGAGGAAGGCTTAACATACTGCGGGTGGTACCACCCCTGGGCAGGTGGTCCTTGAGCCTGCAAGCAAACCAGTAAACCTGGTTCCTCCATGGCTTCTGCTTCAAGCTCCTTCCCTCGATGACGGGCTGGCATCTGTAAGTCAAATCAACCCTTTCCTCCCCAGGTTTCTTTTGATCATGGAATCTTAACACAGCAACGAACATCCAGGACGCCAGCTGAACGACGCTGGTAAATTGCTGACTTCATAATCAGATAACCTACTGGTGACTTCACAGCTGAGGAGGCCATCAAGAGTGGGGCCCTGGCTGGAGGAGGACCCCTGGGCACAAACCTCTGAGGGCTATGACTTTCTGTATCTTGTCGCCAGCTCCTTTCTGTGTCTGCCTCTCTCCACCACTAGGCTAGCCGCTTTGCATACACGCTCCTGCCGTAATGCTCAATTGTAATACCCCCACCCCCACCCTCACCCCCCACCCCCGCATAGGCTTGAAACACAGGAGCCAGAAGAAGGTAGACAGAACCCTTGGAAACCATGAGCCACGACACACTTCTCAGTTGTTCTTGTCAGATACCGTCACAGCCACAGAAGCCGGACACATGTGCCATCTGTCCACAGGACCCATCACAGCTCTTTCTGGGGCTTAATGCCAGCCGATGCTTGGAGTTCTGCTTCCTGGTCCCAGGAGCCAGATCCACCCTCTCCAGCCTCAATAAACAGCGTGGGGGAAGGGCTGAGACGCTGTAGTGGTATGGATCAGAATCTTTGGTCTCAGTTTCCTGACTATAAACTGATAGGTTTCAGAAGGTATTCCCTAAGGAAATGGGACCAGGCAGTTCTGTTCAGGCAGACGCGGCCACCACACCCCCAGCATCTCAGCCTCCCAGCCTGAGGCACAGCTGGTTCTGATTATGGGGGCTCAGTTCCCCTTGGTGAAGCGAGCATGTCAGGCAGAGATGGAAACTTAAACCCAGCCCCTCCCTCATCCCACACTCCAGTCCCAGGAGGAGCCAGGAGGAATCCCCCCAACTGATCCTTGCCTCCTGGAGTGAAGCTCCCAGGAAGTGGGCCTCTGGGAGCTCCCACCAGGAGGACCCTCTCCTAGCTCCCCTCCCATCCCAGCTCCTCTTCTCTCTGCTTGGCCTGGATCTTCTAGCCACTGGCTTTTGACTCAACCCTGTGCCCTGTGTGGTCACACAGAAACATACACAGACACACACCACACACACCACACACACACACATACACACACACACACACACACACACACACACACACACACACACACGTTCAGGAGTACCAGAAACCTGCCTCACAGGGTTCTGGGGAATGCTGTAATGTACCTGGTTCTCAGACTCCAGTATGATCTAATATTCAGCTTCCCCTGGTGGCCACAAAACTTAGCCCTGCAAGAGACACCCTTTCCTCTGGACTTGGCTGCCAGGTACACCACCTTCTTGGGCCATCTGCTCCTCCTCAGGTCTGAGTGGTTTTGGTCAAGGCCAGGGAAAGGTCTTGGTGGTCCACAGTTGGTCAACTTGGGCAGGAAGTGGCCCCAGAAATAACAAGAGTCCAGGACTTGCTGCTCTGCCTGCCCCTGTGCAGGTGAAAGGTAGGGAGACACAAGACCCTGTGCTCGGGGAGGCTGATGCTAGCGTGTGCCCTGAGATATATTTAAACAGAGACTGAGCCACACAAGTGTGTGCCTTGCAGACACTGCAAAGGGGCCGGGCCTGGCCCTAAAGGGGACAAGGCTGATCCAGGTACTTAACCTGTGTCGTCGTCGTCTTCTTCTTCTTCTTCTTCTTCTTCTTCTTCTTCTTCTTCTTCTTCTTCTTCTTCTTCTTCTTCTCCTTCTCCCTCTCCCTCTCCCCCTCCCCCTCCTCCTTCTTCTTTTCTTTTTTCTTTTGGTTTTTCGAGACAGGGTTTCTCTGTGTAGCTTTGGAGCCTGTTCTGGAACTGGCCAGGCTGGCCTCGAACTCATAGAGATCCGCCTGCCTCTGCCTCCCAAGTGCTGTGATTAAAGGTGTGCACCACCACCACCTGGTGAGACAGGGTTTCTTTGTATAACAGCCCTGACTGTCCTGGAACTCACTTTGTAGACCAGGCTGGTCTCAAACTCACAGAGATCCGTCTGCCTCTGCCTAGTTCTTGGAGAGTAGACCTCACCCCGATTAGCTGCTCTAACATGTGGAACAGGCTGCCTTGGGAGGCTGTCTGGACTCTGCAGTATCTCAACAGGCCCCAGTGGACATAGAGGGACCAGACCGGATGCCCAAGCTCCTAACAAGGCCAGGCCACTTCTGCTGAAGGCCCAGTCTTCCCAGAGCCCTTCACTGTGTGGTTTTGGGGGTAGTAAGGTCACAGTTCAACTTCTTTGAAGAAGGTGCTCAGCCGGTGCCTCTGGGAAGGCCGGGCACTTACTGGACCCTGGACCCTCAAGGTCAGAGGCGCAACAATCCAGCTGAGGAGAGAAAGACAAGGGTTCTGCAGTGTGTTTGGGTGACACATGCCAGAGAGAATGCCAACACTGCCACCCCTGAGAGGCTGTCAAAGGCCTGTGCTCTGGCCCCAGGGAAAGTCACCTGTTGGGGGAGGGGCAGGAAGGGGATACGCAGGCTGGAGGTGATGTCTATCTATCTAAGACACCCGGTTAGCAGCCTTCTCTTGGGGTGGAGCTCACCTCTAGTCAGGCTCTTCCAGCCCTGGTGCCCACCTGCTTCAGGGACTCCAGAGGACGGTGGCATGCCCCTCTGCTCCCATCTTGAGCGTGGCTCCTTCCTCGGATGGGCTCCTGTGCCCTGGTTTGTATCTCCAGGGATAGACGCACCACTGTCTTTGCCAACCCTGCTTGCTTGTGCACAGCCTGAATGGTTGTCCTACAGACTGGGTTTTAAAAAAACACACACACACACATTCTTTAAACAGGGGCATGAGTTTTGGAAAAGCTGTTGTCACTTTCTCCTGGGATGATGAGATGTATATTTTAATTACATTTCTCCCTTCCCTTTCCTGCCTCCAAACCCTCCCAAGTACCCCATATATACCTCTCCTTCAAATTCACGGCCTTTTTTCATCAATTGTTACTGCATGCTTTTATGTATTTGTTTATATATAAATTCCCAAATATAACCATATAACCTGTTCAGTCCATATAACATTACTTGTATGTGTGTTTTTAGGGCTGACCATTTGGCACTGGAAAACCAACTGGGATCCTCTTCCCTGGGGAGGACCTTCTCTCCTGCTCTGGGTTTTACTCAGTCGCCTGTAGTTCTTTGTTAGGATTGAGGCCTCATCATAGGCTTTTCTCCCATGTAGCTGGCAGGTTCATTGATGTCCTTGTTCAGTTCACATGTGGACATCATGCTGGTGAGACTTTATGGGCATATCTTCTGATGTTGCTAGGAGACACAGTCTCACAGGAAAGCACCTGGTCTTCTGGCTCTTACAATCTTTATGCCCTCCTCCACAATGTTCCCTGAACCTTCGGTGCGGGAGTGTTTTATAGATGTATCCATTGGGACTGGGCTCCACAACTCTGCATTTTGATTGGTTGTGGTTTTCTGTCGTGGTCTCTGTCTCTTGCAGAGAGAAGTTGCCCTGATGGTGGGGGTGGGGGTGAGGACTACATTGATCTGTGGGCATAAGGACAAATGTTTATAGATTGCTGTTAGGAAATACATTGGTTTAGTGACTTAGTGGTTGTAGATTCTCCTCCAATAACCATGATTTCACCGGCACTGAGTAGTTACTAGGTTTCTAGCATCCAGTCTCCAGGCATGGCATCACTCTTGTTGAGAGGGTCTTAAGCCCACTTAGAGCAGTTAGTTATCACCAAGGTATGTGTGCCATGCGCCACTACTGCGCCAATAGGTTTACCGCGCCATGCTGCTTGTTGATGTGGTTCATAGGTGTCATATCTGGGTAGGTCTGTGGTTGCCTCCCTCCTTTGGAAGCTGGCATGGTGCCTTCTGGTACCATGAAAGCTAGTCCCCAGGGAAGGGGCAAGGTAACCTCTCTTAAGTCGCAGGGCACTGACCAATTTCTTTCCTGTACATAGTGAGGCCACACTTGGGCACATAGGCCCCATCCTCAGCACCGATGGTTAATAGCCAGTATCCAAGGCTCGGAGGAGCAGAGGTGTAGGAACTTGTCTCTCTGAAAGCTGTATCATGGTTGGTACCCCAGACCTGGTACTTTAGGTTACTCAAATCCTTCCACAGTGCCTACCATTCTGCCATAGAAGCCTGCAGCTGAGGCCCCTCCTCAGCTGGCTCTTAAAATTATTTATTCTTTGAAATTTTCATATATTTATACAATGTATTTTGTTCATATCAGCTGACTTTTTGGTGGAGTGTGAACGTTAGAAGAGGTGGGGACACCTAGGGAACGGTCATTAGAGTTGTGGGCTTGGAACTGCTGGCAGGCAGGCCCTCGGCAGGGACTCACATTGCACCATAGTCATGGGACTGTGCCCTGCCCATGTAGAGCTCACGCACGGGGAATGCATATTTTCTTGAAAGGAGATGCCTACATTTGCTTCAAAACCAACAGCTTCAGTTAAACTAGCTTTCTTGTGTATGTAGAGGCCAGTCAATGCAGTCGGGGTGTCCTGCCAAGTCCTGAGGAAGGGAGTGAGAGGCCACTCTACATCAATCTGTGCCAGAGCGTCCTTGCTGGCAAGCTCAGGTGGGATGTTCCAAGCCCATTAACTAATTAATGCCCAAGACCACATGGGTGCACCCCTGGAACAGGTCTCTTGGCCACCTTCTTTTCTCAACACAGGGTAGAAAGAGTGACCCAAGAAATGTCCCGCTATGTCAACATACCTTCCAGACCCCCAAACTTACTTGACTCTGGGCAGGTAGCCCCCCATGGTCCAGAGAGGGCTGTCACACTGTTAAAGCCATAGCCTTCATCTATGCACGAGGGACAGCAGGCACGGGGAAGGAGCAAAGAGCACTGCGGGTGGGGAGAAATCTGGGACTAGTAGAAGACCCCCGGGAGTCACGTCTAGACACTTGAGTTGGTGTGTGTTCCTGTGCCTGGTCTGAGTGCTATCTGACTGCTTGTTCATGTGTCAAAACCTACATAGCAAAGTGTTTCTCCAAAATCAGGCAACACACGAGCTTGAAATGTCATCAAGTAGAATCCTGAAAGACACATCTGAATGCCACCACCCCAAGCTAAAATCCCCAAAGACCAAAAGCCCTCAAGTCTGAAATTCCAGCCACAGCTCTGAAGGCTAAAGAGCCTAAATGTCACAGGTCTGGAAGCAGAACTCTCCCAAGCACTCAGGTCTCTCGGTGCCTCTGCAATTGTGTGTGTCCATTTGTACACCATTAGGAGGGCACACCTCAGCTAACGTCCCCAAGGCGCACTTCAGTGAGAGACTGGGCGACTATTTTTAAATTTAAATTTAATTTACATTTGTATGTTATTTATTATTTTTATTTGTGTATGTATGAGAGGAGAGAGAGAGAGAGAGAGAGAGAGAGAGAGAGAGAGAGAGAGAGAGCGCATTCAGAAGCTGGTTCTCTTCTTCCACCATGGTTCTGGGAATCGAACTAAAGCCATTCAGTTTTCAGGGCAAATGCAAATGCTTTTGCCTCCTGAATAGCCGAGAGTGGCTAATATATATAATGTTCATTAATGACCAGAGAGACACAGATAACAGTGAAGACCCCTCACTCATGTGTTGGTTCCGTATAAGTCAGTTTTCTGTTTTACAGCCTGAAATTCATCTTCTTGGGTTTCTCTTTGATGCTTGAGTCCAGCTTTTCCTCTGCTCTGCACAGCACCCCGAGAAGGACAGGTCTTTCTCCACTGGGTCCTTAGCTACACTCTCTGATAGATGCCATACAGACGAATGGGAATAATCCATTGTTTATACATACCGGTGGAACATTGTCTGGGCTCCAGCATCTCTCTTAAAGCTAGGCTTGGCTACTGGTCTTCAATACTCTAGTTAAAGAGAGAGATTTACTCAGATGACACACTGGAAAGGACTAACAGGGACCTGCCTGCCTGATGTCCCCACCCATGTATTCTGAAGCACCCTGTCTTTTGTTCTGTGGCTGTAAAATTCAGAGATTCAGGGCAATCTGAGTCGGTGTCGCCAGGCCATGGTCACTCTTATTTGGCTTAGAATAATGATCTCTTCCTCACTTTGAATTGAGAGCCACATTTGCCAACATTTATTTATCTGCAAAGTGGCCTATGAAGTGTTGTGTTGTATTGTCATATTTCTCAAATAAATCTGCTTCTTGAAATATTAATTAGCCAGTCTTGGTGACCTGTAATCCCAGCACTCAGGAAGGCAAGGCAGGAGGATGGCCTTGAGTTTGAGGCTAGTCTTGGGTATGAAATAATACTGTCTCAAAAATTTGCAAATTAGTTGGGCGGTGGTGGCACACACCTTTGATCCCAGCACTAGGGAGGCAGAGGCAGGTGGATCTCTGTGAGTTCGAGGCCAGCCTGGGCTACAGAGTGAGTTCCAGGACAGGTTCCAAAGCTACACAGAGAAACCCTGTCTGGAAAAAAAAATGCAAATTAGGGAGCTGATAAGAGGGTTCAGCCTGTAAAGGCACCTGTTGCCAAACCTGACAACCTGGGTTCAATCCCCGGGGCCCACATGGTAGAAGGAGACCTGACTCCTGCAGGTTGTCCTCTGCAGGACATATCATAGGCGTGATATTAGCACCCCACAAATACATTTAATAATAACAATAAATACTACTAATAAAAATGTTTAGTGAAAAATTTCAAGATTTTGAATTTTTTTCAGAATTCTATTTTTGAAATTTTGCTGTTTCAGAATTTCGGATTTTGGAAGATTCGATGGTAGGGATAACTCTGAGAATGTCACTTTGGTTCATGGTCCAAACCCAGCCCTGAAAGCTCATCTCAGCTCTTGGACTGGGCTCAGTCCCAGCACACACTCCAAGGCTGCAGGTCTGAGGAGTCCTTTCTTCCTTCCTGTCGATTTCAAAAACATAACAGGGTGAGGCACAGAGCCCATGCCTCAATCCCTGCACTTGGGAGGCTGAGGCAGGAGGAGCATCGTGAGTTCAAAGCCAGCCTGGCAACACAGTGAGACCCTGTGTCAAAAGACAACCAAGAAGACAAAACCCAAACAAGAAGAAAACTCCTGCTCGGCCCCATGTCCCTTCTCACAGGAGCGAGCTTCAGCTGCCAGGTTTGGAAATGTGGACCTAGGTGTGATACACACAAGATGGGCTCTGGAGGAGACTTGATGTGTGAGGATACTTCTCAGAGAAAACAGAAAGCCGTTCGTTCTTAAAGCCAAGGACAGTAAACTAAGGTTTGTATGTGAACCCCATCAGGGAAAAGGGCCAGCGATGGAGGTCAGGGATTTCAGAATTCCAGTAAGGAAACAAATGAAATCCATATGCATGTGTTCCTGTCAGCCTCAACCCATGACGTCTGTAAGGCAGTGACGACGACGAATTGGCTTCGACCCCCACAAACATGTGAAATCTGAGATTAGGAGTCTCAGTGACAATGCATTCTATTTGTTAAGCAGTAAATTCTCCTTCTCCTGTTTCTCTGTTTCTGTTTGTTGGTTTTGTTTTTTGTTTTTGTTATTTGTGTTTGTTGGTTTTGTTTTTTGTTTTTGTTTTTTTGAGACAGGGTTTCTCTGTGTAGCCTTGGCCATCCTGGAACTTGTTCTGTAGACCAGGCTGGGCTCAAACTCACAGAGATCCACCTGGCTCTGCCTCTTGAGTGCTGGGACTAAAGGCGTGCGCCACAACCACCCAGCCATAGACTAGGCTTTAAAAAACAAAACAAAACAACAACAAAAAACAAAACAGGTGTGGTCGCTCATGCCTTTAAGCATTTGGGAGACAGAGGCAGGTGAATCTCTGAGTTCAAGGCCAGTCTGGTCTACAGAGTGAGTTCCAGGACAGCCAGGGCTACACAGAGAAACCCTGTCTCGGAAAATTAAATAAATAAATGAATGAATGAATAAATAAATAAATAAACAAACAAACAAACAAACAAATAAATAAATAAATAAATAAATAAATAAATAAATAAAAGTAAACTAGGCTTGGATTGAAGGTGTGCACTACCATGTCCCGCCTCTCAGTCACTTTCTGTTGCTTACCACCAAGTACCCCAGCTTGGAGGAATCATCGACGGGAATGATTTCAGCTCACACTTCCCAGGTTTCAGGACCAAGGTCAAGGTTTTGCCCTCAGAGATACTATTGACAAAGTCTTGAGGCGCTGTAGGCATCAACGTGGCAATAGCAAGGGCACTCACTGAGTCTTCAGATCTCCTGTCTCCTTAGCATGCTTCCGGGACTCACCCAGGGACTATATCTAGTCCTCCCAGAGCTCTCCCCTCTTCATCCCTCACAGTGAGGATCACAACTCAAGTCTTGGGGGACATTCAGACCATTTCCAAACAGCAGCAGACCCCATTCTTGAGGGCTGAATGCTGCTGCTGACAGCACTGTGGTCCTGGTCACACACAGTCTCTGGGTACCAGAGAACTGCTGGCTGGCTGAGCCTGTGGTGAACACCCCAAGGGTGTGTAACCCCTGGACTGTACAAAGCCTGGCTGTGCTTTGGGTATGAGGACCATTTCTCGCTGGGAGGAGCAGCAGGCCCTGGTCGGGGGTCTTTTGTGGTTTTGAGCCCACCTAGATGGGAGTTTCAAGAGGAGGACCAAGGCTAGGCTTAAGAGAGACAGCCACTCTGACCATCTAGAACCTTCTAGGAGATGGCGGTGGGGCGGGCAGTGGGTTGGTGGCTATGGGAACTGCAGTGGCTGGAACTGCCCTGTGATCAGTGAAAAGGACACTCTCGATCTCCATCATCGCTCCCAGCTGGATTACAGGGTTCCTTGAAGGTAAGATTTGGGAAAAATGGCCCTGGATGGCCAAGGACTGTCATTATTTTAGTGCCAAAGTTCCCAGGAAGCAAAAGTCAGTGTTTAGGAAACCATGTAAATACAAGGATTCCCTCACCAGAGGCGGAAGAAGGGCAGCATCCAGTGATACAGTGTATGCAGGTCCTTACACTCAACATGAGTGCACCTCCCACCCAAAAGCACACAGTGCAAATGTCAGAACACGCACACCCTGGTATACACCTAAGAACACTAACAGATAAACACATCCAAGTACACAGGCTTGATAACACACACACAGGATAACCCACCCCAGCACACAAATCTGATTACACACACAGGATAATACATCAAGTACACACCTGAGATGAAGATAAACACACCCTAGCACACATGTCTGAGAATACACACAGGATAACACAGCCAACTCTGCACATCTGAGTACACCCCCAGACACACACATCTGAGAACACGAACATACAAATACACTAGTGCACACCTTGAAACACAGAGTTCCTGGAGAAAGGAGCCTGGTGATTATCCACATCTGTCTAGAGGCCTGTGTCCCCTTCCCCAGGCACACACCTGCCTTTGAGGCCTTGATGCTGGATTTAACCAATGACCTTCCTGCAGTGACCCCAGAGCAGCTGTTGGGGAGGAATCCTTGCCTGGCTGGCTGTCCTGGGTTGGCCTAGCTCTGGTGGCCAGAAGGCTGGGGACATACCTGCACTCATTCTCGGGCTCCACAGGGATGGGCAGCAAGAGCCACAGGAACTGTGTCCAGATCTGAGTCTGGGCTTTATAAAGAGGTATGCCTCACTCCACACCACCAGTACCAACGCTGCCCTCTGCTTCTACACTCAAAGCTGCCAACTCCCTCCCTGTGTAGCTGGGCACACTTAGGCCTTCACTGCCAGAGCAGCCTGCAGCCTCACTGTCTGTCTTGGACATCCTCTCTCAGGCCCCCATCTCCCACATTCCTACCTTTGTCCTACCCTCCTACCCGGGCCCCATCCCTTTGACATCATGTTCCCCAGGGCCTCTGTCTCCCCACCCTACCCTTCCCTGGCCACCTCCGATCACCAGGACCCAACCCCCCCCCACTTCCTCTGATTATTTCCTTTCAGTGGGCCCTTATCTCCCCACCCCTACAGGTTTTCTGTTTCCTAGGAACCCTTTCCTCCAGTCTATCCACCCCCTCCCCTGCACAGCCTGCTCCCCGCCTTCACAAGTGCCCCTCACCCCTCAATGGCCTCATTCCCACCGTCAGGGTTTGAGGGTGTTACCCTCTCTCTGTCTCTGGCCCCCAACACGGCCCAACCCTGTCTGGGTGCTCCTGAGCAAGGGCTGCCCCAGCTCCTTCCCAGGCACTGCCCACAAACGACCCTGGGAACTTTTTCTGGGAACCTTTTCCCGTCATACACGTAGCACCATGGGACTGTGTTCAAAGGAGCCTGTTTTTATCAGGCTCCAGACATAAGGAAAGAATTAAGCTTCTTAGGAGGTATGATTCCAAATCTAAAGAGTCTTGTTTTGGAAGCCTCTCCTTTGAAAAGCTGGGAAAGGCGATGCGGCCCCTCTTTCTTCTGAACCTGTGGTCATTCCTTTATTTGTTCAGGCTGCATGCAGCAACAGGGATCCAGAGATGAACATCTGCTTTTGGTGAGAGGTGGAGCCCTGGTCCAGAGTGCAGTCAGTTTACCCACCTACCAGGGCATCTGCCTGGGTACTCACCGACAAACATGGTGCAGAATGAAATCACCCAGCCACCCAGGCCAGTTCCCTCACCCAGGTCTGATGTCTAACTTTAGGCAACCACAATCTAAAGACATTAATAAAAATTTCCAAAAAAAATGGCTCTTTAGTCTGAATTGACCCACCCTCTGGGCAGTGTGGTAAAATGTCATGGCCTTGGGCTCAGTACATGGGTGTGAATCGTCCCTGTGTCTAGCTTTTTATATTATCCACCTGACAGTGACCTGATAGCCATCTCCATGATTGGATCGTCATTATACACCAAAGACCAGTCATGAAAATACTTCCTCCAGGTGAAAAGGTGAAATTCACTGTGTAATAAACAAATTAAAAACCAGGTTGTAGGGGGTGGAGAGATGGCTCAGTAGTTGAGAGCACTGGCTGTTCTTTCAGAGGACCTGGGTTCAATTCCCAGCACTCACATGGCAGCCTACAACTACCTGTAACTCTACCTCCAGGGGATCCAACACCTTCATACAGTCATACATGCAGACAAAACACCAATGCACATAAAATACAAATAAATAAATAACAATAATAAAAAACAAGTTGTAGTGCTTGTAAAAATCAAGATAAGGGTGTTTGGAAGGGGGTGGGGTGGGGAGTGGCCGTAAACTCCTAACAACCCTCCTGCTTCAGCCTAAGTGCAGGAATTACAAATGTGTACCACCTTGCTAAGCTTGCCGCTGCTAATTTCTTGCCATGGCTGAATTTTAGCTTATAAAATCACAGACAAAACAAGTCAAGCCAGATACTATGTGAGGCAACCACTGGGTTCTTACAACACATTCCCTATGGATGTATGGGTATGGTGTCAACTCTATCAAATTACACACACACACACACAGATGCGTGCGCATCATAGGACAGTACTTCCTTTCCCCAGCCACCTTCCCTCTCCCAGACAGACCTGGGGACCTGACATTTCTGCTGACTTGATTTGTTCCTTCTACCTTGGGCTCCAGCCTCCAGGAAGCCCTCTCCTTCTTCCCTGGGATCAGGGGCTTGCTGAATTGTGCCACAGCCAGGAGTACTAGATCCGTGGCCCCCAGCTGCACGGCACAGGGTGCAGAACTCTTGATTCCTGCATATGGGAAAGGTTGAGGGATTCCAAGGTGGAGTGTGGTGAGATCAAAAAGGCCCAGCCCCTCCGTCTCTTGGTTTTTCCTCCCTTGTACTGCTATGCCCCTCAGGTGACCTATACCCATGACCGTCAGCCAGCCGTGATATCCTCTCTCAGACCAGCCTGTGTGCCAAGCAAGATTTCTGGGCCCACAGTGCTTTTCATCTCTCACTGACTTCACTGCTGTAAACAGCATCCACCATGATATAAACCATTAAATTAAAAACACGCCTCACATGTGGAACAAATCCCGCCAGCTCCGTGAATGGGCTAGGCCTGCACCCAGCCCTTTCACTGTAAGTCAACAAAACAAGAACAAAAACCACCTTCCATCCCCCCGCTGGGTGTGGCAGCCACCGTGACTGTCTCACCCAGGCCCTCGCTGGGTTTCCGAGCTGGCTGCCACGCAGCCACTACCCTGCTGAGATGCTCCTGGTGAGAGGTGCCCGTGGGGGTGACAGGTGCTGCTTATCTTGTGGGGAGGACAGAAGACGAGAGCAGTCTCTCTCCATGGCCTCACTGTGTTCTTTCTGCCCACTGGATTACACGGAACTGGAGCCCCTGGACACCGGCAGGAATAGGAGCTGACAGCAGGTGCTCCTATTCAGATGAGGACAGGGAGGGTAGCGGGAAGAACTGCAGCGAGTTCGAGGCTGCACACACCGGGGCCTGGTCAAGGGTCTTACCTGGCTGGGACGCTGCACTCCATCACCGGACATAGGAAATAGGGATAGCTCCACATTATAAACCCGGAAATAAAAGCTCAGAGAGAGAAGTAACTTCTGGAGCCCCACACAGAGTGAAACACAGGCAACACTGAAGAGGATGTTGTCAGGGCATGCTCAATGGGCTTGGGAGGTTTTTGAGAATGTTTTATCAGCAGGAAGCCTGCCAGCTTGGAACGCAAGCCATAGAGACTGGACAAGTAAAGGGAGGCTGTTGAATTTCTGTTCTAGTTTCCTTTCTGTAGCTGTGATTCAACACTCTGATCAAAAGCAACTTGGGTAGAAAAGGTTTATTTAGTTTGCATCTCCAGCTCACAACCCATGATGGAGGGAACTAGAATCAGAAGCCATGGACGAGTACTGCTTGCTGGCTTGCCCACTGGCTGGCTCGCAGGCTCATGGGCAGCTAGATTTCTTTCTTTCTTTCTTTTTTCTTTCTTCCTTTCTTTCTTTCTTTCTTTCTTTCTTTCTTTCTTTCTTTCTTTCTTTCTTTTTTTTTTTTTGGTTTTTCGAGACAGGGTTTCTCTGTGTAGCTTTGCGCCTTTCCTGGAGCTCACTTGGTAGCCCAGGCTGGCCTCGAACTCACAGAGATCCGCCTGCCTCTGCCTCCCGAGTGCTGGGATTAAAGGCGTGCGCCACAACGCCCGGCCGCTAGATTTCTTATACAGCCCAAGACCACCTCATTAGGTATGGTGCTGCCCACAGTTGGTTGGGCCCTCCCACCTCAATCATCAGTCAAAAAGAGTCCCTTACACAAGCCAATCTGATTAAGGTAATACTTCAATTGAAGTTCCTTCTTCCCAGGTGACTCTAGGTTATGTCATGTTGACAATAAAAACTAACCAAGATAGTTTCCAGATTTCACTGAGTCAGAAGTGAGGGCCAGACAATGGCTTTGTGGATGAAGGAAAAAGAAAGGCAGATTCTTTTTTTTTTTTTTTTTTGGTTTTTCGAGACAGGGTTTCTCTGTGTAGCTTTGCGCCTTTCCTGGAACTCACTTGGTAGCCCAGGCTGGCCTCGAACTCACAGAGATCCGCCTGGCTCTGCCTCCCGAGTGCTGGGATTAAAGGCGTGCGCCACCACCGCCAGGCGAAAGGCAGATTCTTAAATGCCATAATATTTCAAGCCTGCTGTACACACAACTTTCCTAGTTATCTGAGCAAACACTACCGAGGTATTGGTAATTCTGTGCAGATGTAATCAAGATCTGGAATGAGTTGATTCTGAAACAGGGAGAGTGTTCGTTTGGGCCTGGCATCACCACTGGAGAAAACAAGCCCAGGAGATAGAGCTGGAGGATCTATGTGGCTACCAGTGTTGAGATATAGGCTGTGGTGTGAAGAGAAGGACAATAGTCTGGTGGCCAGAGAAGTGACAGTCTGGCTTACTGTGACTGACACTGAATTTTACCACCAACCCGGCTGCACTAGAAGACCTCAGTTCAGCCCAGATGAGGGTACAGCCCGCAAGCACCCGGATTTCAAATCCCAGCCTTGGAAAAACTGATAGTAAGATTCTGTTGTTTGAAGCCATGTGGTTTGTGGCTCTTGGTTCTGGCATACCCAGAAAATGAATATAGATATTATTAGGAAGTAGATGCTGCTGTAGCAAAAACTCTAAATATGTGCAAGCAGCTTTGGGATTCAGAAACGATCTCAAGCATGTGATAGAAAAAGCAGTCAGCCTTCCTATACACTAGTAAGAAACATTAAAAATGTCAGGGAAAGAACAGCATTCATGAAAGTCTAAAAAATTAAAAATAAAAAATAAAAACCTTGAAATAAATTTAACCAAGTTGTGAAAGACTTCTACGAAATTCTATAGAAATGATTAAACTTCTGAAAAAATTTAAAACACCAACAGAAAAAAATTGAAGAAGACACTAGAAGGCAGAAAGGCCTCCCATGCTCACGGACTGGCAGGATTAGTATTGTGAATATGGCCATCCCACCAAAAGCAGTCTACAGACTCAAGGCAATTCCCGTCAAAATGTCATCTTAATTCCTCACAGAAATTCAGGGAGGGGGAATCTTATTTGAAAAGACCTCAGCCAAAAGGATCCTGAGAAAACGAATATTGCCGGAGGTGTCATCATACCTAATCTCAAGTTATCCAGTAGAATCCTAGTGACAGAAAAAGCACGGTACTGACAGACACACAGGTTAATAAAATAGAGCTGAGGACCCAGACACAAGGCTGTCCAACTACAGCCATCTAATTTTTGATAAAGATGCCAAAAATAAACGTTAGAGAAAAGACAGTATTTCAACAGATGGTATTGGGAAAACTAAATGTCTCCATCTAGAAAGTTGAAGCTAGATTCGTAACTCTCACCCTGCACAAAAATCAACTCCAAATGGATCATGGGCCTCCACGTAAGACCTGAAACGCTGCAACTGCGTATACTTTATATCTGGCCATAGGCAAGGACTTTCTGAACAGGACTCCAATCGCCCTGGAAATAGGGCCAACAATAGACAAATGGGATCTCGTGAAATTAAAAATGTTTTTGTACTGCAAAGGAAACTGTCCATCAAGTGATGAGGCAACCTATAGGAAAAAAAAACCTTTACTGACTATATCCAACAGAGTTTTATTTTCTAGAATATGCAAAGAACAAGAGAAACTATAAACATCAATCAACCTAATCAAAAAATGGGTCATGGAAGGGCTGGGGAGACGCTCACCAGTTAAGAGCATCTGCTGCCTTTGCACAGGACCCAGGTTAGAGTCCCAGCCTCCACATGACGGCTAGCAGCCATCCATAACTCCAGTTCCAAGGGGTTTAACAGGCACGTACATGGTGCACAACAGTTAAATGCAAGCAAAACATCATACACATACAAGTAAAAAAATTGAAGAAATCTAAAAAGGAAGTATAAAATTGAAGTATAAATGGCTAGTATTTTAAAAGTGTTTAATATCATCAAGCCACTATGGAATTGCAAACTAAAACTACTTAAATCCGCTGATTTTACCTCACCACATCAAATGGCATGATCAAGAAAACAAATGATGCTGGTGAGGCTACGGAGAAAGGAGAACACGTACCCACTACTGGTGCGAGTATAAACTGGGGAAACATGGAAAACAGTGACCAGCATGTATGCTTCTCAAAAGTTGAAAACAGAACTCTATATAACCCAGCTATACCACTCTTGGGCATACACACAGAGGACTGTATTCACAATAGCTAGGAAACGGACTCAACCTAGATGCCCATCAACTGATGAACGGCTAATGAAAATGTGATATACAATGGAATTTTATTTAGCTATAAAGAAAAATGAAATTTGCAGAAAAATGGGCAGAACTGGAAAATATTATATAAAGTGAGATAGCCCAGGCCCGGCGGGGGGGGGGGGGGGGGGGGGG
>CABHPH010133096.1:2621-25470 GCA_902168325.1 Peromyscus nudipes | reverse complement strand
ACAGCTCAATCATTTTGCATAATTTTACATTCACCCTCTCCCAAACATCCCCATGAATGAGACAGAATATATGTGTCTGGCAAAAGAAAGCCAGTGTTTCACGGGGGCGATGGCCCCACCCAGGCGAGGCTGTAAACAGAGCCTGGATTGGGGACATTGGAATCGAACCCAGAGCTGTGTCCTTTGGACTTCACTTCCCAAATGACATCGGTGCTGGCTACTGTCAGGAAGCCAGTTCAGCAGCTTATAAAAGGCGCTGTCCCTGGAGGCAGAGTCCATTAGAGAAGCCGAATCCTTTCCGAAGGCTGCTTGGTGAAGACAGAGATGGGCTCTGGAAAGATGCCCAGAGCAAAGCCTGCTTAAGCTGGCATGCCCGGGCACCTCCAGCCAGCAGCTACCCACCCTTTGCTCTTCCCTCCTGCCGGTTTCCAGCACCCATGTCTTACATACATGAGTTTCTGGGACCCAGACTATCAGAAACAGAGGATAATAGAACTTTCTCATCACTCACCCACTGAACACACATTTATTAAGCACCCATTGTATGCTGGGCACAGCCAATATAATGGCTTTTAATAGACACAAACCAAATCTCATGTGTACGGATGAGAGAGGTGGGTCCCAGGCTTGATGATGATTGCTTCCCTAGGGACTACAGAGGATTAGGAACCTTCTTAAGGAATCTTCTAGAAAGGTCTGTATCCCTCATACTCATCCTGCTCTCCTGAGGCTGATGTGAGCGCAACTTCCTAGCCACAGCTGATTGGACCAGAACATAGTATCTGACTGAAGCTGGGACAATCAGATTTTTTTACCTTTCAGGAATTTGACTCAGGAAGGAGGGAGGGTGAAGTCTCCTGGAGTGGAGCTGGAGTTACCAGAGGCTGTGAGGCACCTGGCATGGGTGCTGTGAACCAAACTCCAGTCCTCTGGAAGAGCAGTGTGCACTCTTAACTGCTGAACCATCTCTTCAGCCCCTATTTATTATTTTTGACAGTATCCTTATGTAGCCCAGGCTGTCCTCCAACTCAGAATTCTCCTGCTTGAGCCTCCCAAGTACGCGGATGACAGGTGTGCACCACTACACCGGCCACCGTAAGAATAATTCAAATAAGACGGCAGCCCATTGGCTGGCAGGATGACTCAGCGGGCAAAGGCACTGGCTGGCAAGCCTGAGAACTGGAGTTTGACTCCCGGGATTCACATGGTGGAGGGAGAGAACAACTCTGGAAGTTGTCCCCTGACCACACAAACACTAAATAAGTAAATGAATTCAAACAAACAAACAAAACACAATTAAAGAAAAATACTTAGGTCCAACCTGATTCCACAGAGGATCCCAGACTGAACCCCATGCTTTTCCATCCTGCTGGGATGGGAAGATGGTCGCCACAGCCTCTCAGAACCTTGTCCCTCTCATACGATTTTTGAGATGCCAAACATATCCCTGTGATCCAAAGGGATGCTCAGCACCACAGGGATGGGCTCTCTGGGACGCGCCAAGTCCCTTAACCTCTAAAGCCATGGCCTGAAGGCTGTAAGTGGTCAGCTCCCGGGAGTGGCAGGGTGGAGGGGTTGAAGCGGCAGGCACTTGGGCCGCCTTGACCAAGCTCCTCACCAGCTGTGTCTCCTGATGAAACATCACCCTGAGTCCCTCCCCTGGCTCTGGCCACTGGCCTCTGATCTCCTCTGGTTTTTCACAGTCTCCCATATGCATAAAGCACTCAGAAAAGCATGAGACAAATGCTTTCTTCTGCGCGGGTAACACCTTTTCTTTTTAGTTAGAATTTGCCAGCCGGTCGTTGCCAGGGCCTCAGAGGTGAGCGTTCCCTCACATCTCTCTAGCCACTTCCGTTCCCCTGAGATCTACCTTGGACTGATCACATTTTTTTTCCCCACATAAAAACAAGTTGTATTCAAAGCCTGCGTGTGCCAGCCACATAAAAAGCTGTCTCCGCCTCCGGACAAGCCTTGATGTGTGTGTTGTACCTTTGATGGGGTGTCATGTCTGCTCCCGTGATCCCCCAGGGCCGAGGCTGGCCAGCCGATTGAAGTTCTCATCACACATTCCTTCCTAGTTGTCACCCAAGGACCTACTGTGTGCCGAGCTCTGGAGTGGGGGCAGGGACACAGAGACGGTTTGCAGACCGTCAGACAGACACGATGCGGTGGAGGTTCTCGAGGACACACAGCCTGTGCGTGCACTGAGTCTGCGGCCATGGCTGAGGCAAGCGTCAAGGACGGAGGCCCGGAAACACGAGAAGAAGTTGGACAGGCAATGTAATTTCACACCCATCAGCTCACAGACATCTGACAAATTCAAGTGTTGACAAGGACGTGGGGCCATGAAAACCCCGTGACATGGCTGGGGGAGTGCGAATTGGCACCAAACTTTGGAAAACAAATCAGCACTGAAAAGTTGAAGGTGCCGGGGCCCGGGGACATGGCTCAGTCGGTACAGCACCTGCCGTGGAAACACAGGATCTAAGTTTGACTCCCAGCCTCCACATACAAAGCCAGACATGTTGAAACACATTCGTAATCCTGTACTGGGGAGGCAGAGACAGGCAGATCCCTGGGGCTTGCTGGCCAGCCAGTCAAGGCTAATTGACAAGCTCCAGACACACACACACACACACACACACACACACACACACACGCACGCACGCACGCACGCATCCATATATATACACACAAGCACACACATACAAAGCAAATGTGAAGATGCCACTTCACACGTTCCCAATTCTTTGTTGTCACAACCAAGTACAATTAAAATGTTCATTATATTAGTCAGTACCTATTGTGATGATGCTGTGTAACAAACAGTCCTGAGAGCCTCAGTGGCTTACAACGAACATTCACTTGCCCACTGCATTGCAAGTTGTGAGCTTAGGTGCCCGTGCTCAGGGAAGTAAGAGGGGAAGAGGAGGGCTGCCTAAGGTGCCCTCTGCCCTCTGCCAGTGCCTCCTGTGAGTACCACCCTAGTAGATCTCTGGGGTCCCTGCTGAGCTGACTTGGGTGCAGCAGGGTGAGAAGGTGGAGGACTGTAGGGGTGGGTGGAGCTGCTCAGCTGGGATGCATGATAGTCAACAAATTCTAGACACGTGTTGTGGGGGTTTGAGGGTGTCCCCCATAGGCTCTGGCATTTGAACTCTGGGTGCCCAGTTGGTGGTGCTTTTTGGAAAGGTCTAGGAGGTGTGGCCTTGCTAGAGGGAGGACATCACTGAGGCCATGTTTGAGGACTCGAAGCCTCTCACCATTCCCGTTTCACTTTCTCCGCTTCGCGTAGCTCGAGATGGGAGCCCCCAGCTTCCTGCTCCCGTTACCGTGACTTTGCCCCACCCTCACGGACTCTTATCCCTCTGGACCCCGAGTCCAAATGAACTCTTTCTCCTGTAAGTTGTCTCGGTCATTACAGCATTGTCCTGTGCTTCCTCACAGCCACAGAAAAGTAACATTATGCCAAATGTCGTAATTCCATTCTTCTTTATAGACAGATAGATTTCCATGTGGAAGCTCTCTGCTGGCCCCCAGGAGAATCTTCCATGCACATTTGGGAAAAAATGCCGCATATTGGGTACAGTACACCCACCTGTCAGCCCAGAACTCGGGAGACAGAGACAGGAGGATCACCACAAATTTAATACCAGCCCAGGCTATACATCGAGATCTTATGTCAAACAAAAAAGCAAAGCAAAGCAAAACAAAAGCAATGATCCAGCTTTGTTCTTACTGTGGTGGCTGGAGAAACGGCTCACAGGTTAAGGGTGCTTGCTGTCAAGTCATGGGGACCGGAGTTCAGATCCTAGCACCTGTCAAGCCAGACATGTCACGTGTATCTGTAACCCCAGCTCCTTGGGGGAGTGGAGACAGAAGGATTGCTAGGACTTCCAACCTTGCTGAGAAAATAGAAGCCATAGGTTCAGGGAGAGACCGTGCTTCAAAGAAGTAGGCAGAAAGTAATGCGGAACACCTGCTGCCCCCTACTGGCCAGCACATGCATCCACAGCATCCATTAGCCCACACTCACACTGACTTACACATAAATACACAAAGAAGTAAACAAACAAACAAAAAAATACATAAGGGCCAAAGAGGTGACTCAGGGGTTCAGAGTGCTTGCTGCTCTTTCAGAGAATCCAAATTTGGTTCCTAGCACCCAAATCAGGCAGTTCATAAACCACCTGTAACTCCAGCTCCAAGGCATTTGAAGCCTCCCTCTGGTCCCCATAGCCACCTGCACACTCATGCACAAGCAAGCAGATAAACACATGCATATTCACATAAATGATAAATCTTTTTTTAAAATTAGATTTATGTTATGTGTGTGTGCCTGCCTGTCTGTATGTGTGCCACAGGTGTGCATATGGCTTTGGAGTGTCAGATCCCCTAGAACTGGAGGTGTAAGCCGTTGAGAGCCACCTTATGTGGGTGCCCGGAACTCAATCCGGGTCCTCTGAAAGAGCAGCAAGTGCTCTTAACCACTGAGACCTCTCTCCAGCCCCAGAATAAATCTTTTAAAGAGAATAAATAACAAAAATAATGCTGTTTGGGGACATCTCTCCAAACACGCTTTGGGAACACAGCGATGTCACGGGGGAGTTGAACTGACCACAGGGTTTTTGTGCCCCTTGTTCTGGGGACCCAGGGAGTACCAGAGATGCAGCTTGACAAAACGTCCCCCCCCACTATCTCCCCTGGTCACAGAGGAAGGGGTGGGCTCTGGTTCATTAGTAACTGGGGACTTGGGCCACCAGCTGGGCCAGCATGCAGTACAGGGCTCCACTGGCTGCCAGGCCTCATTAGTGGTCACCAGGTGGGGGTGAGCCTGTGGGCAGACAGCCCCTTGTGGATGAACTGCTGTCGCTGCACAAGACAGGTCACGTCCCCGTGCACTTGTGAGCCTTTCTGGGAGAGCTGTTTTCTTGTCTCCTCGCTTGCTGGTATTGAAGTCTGGGCAGCCTGACAGCCCTGGCAGGCAGCCCAGAGGCCAGCGCCCCAGGCAGTCCCTCTCTGCCTTCTCCTTCTGGCTTTGGTGGCCTTGTGCGATTGGGTGGCATTTGAGAGCACAAAAGGGAAGTTGGTGCCATTCAGGAAAGGGCGCCTCGGGCCTCCCCGCTGGAAAGCCTCTCTGCTGGTCTATTTTCAGTATCCAGGCATTTCTGGATTCATGGTCCTCATGCTGGCCTTTTGGGCTGTGCAGGGTGGAGTTCTGCCTGCCTGGGGACCGAGCTGGCTGCTAACCTGGCTGGACAGGGACAGGGTCTGCCAGGCCTCCCTGCATGCTGGGTGACATCCACAGAACCCAGCCAGCCACCACCCCAGGCACCTGATACCCCCAGCCTCCCTCCCCGCTTTGGCAGCCACACTGAGAAATATGCAGGAGCTCCTGCCCTGTGGTTGGGTGCCTGCAACAAAGGCCCAGGTCCCTTGGGACACTCCTTTGTCGCTAGCCATCCACATCTGTGGGGTGAGGATCAAAGCCCCCCCCCCCCCCCCCCCCCCCCCCCCCCCCCCCCCCGCCCCCAGCCGTTGGAGAGCCAGGGTTTGGGAGGAGGCAGCAGACCAGAGAGAGGCCGTAGAGATGAAAGACAGCTCAGGACAGCAGCCTTTGTCCCTGGTTGCTCCCAGCTTCAGCATCTGGAGACTACACGCTCTATCCCCGCCAACCTGGTCTCTGGTCCTAGAAGCCACAGGTTTTGAAAATCCTGTCCAGGAACAGTGTCTTGGCTTTCAGCATGCCTAGTGGCCAGTTGACGTTGGTTTTAAATCTGTGAGCTCGCATCTGGAGATCCAGCCTTGCTCAGCCGCAGCAGGCAGCGGTGGCTGCGTATCAGTTTGTTTATGGATTTACTGGCCTGCATTTGCGGCTCTTTCTGGGATAGACCTTGGGAGCGAGGCCCTAGCATCTGGCCCTCAGGAACACTCCAGCAGGGCCTGAAGATGTCACTGGCTAGATCCGATAGGCCCAGGGCCAGCAATATGAGGCTCCTAAAAGACAGTGCTGGGCCTCGGAGCTTTGTGACATTGAAGGGCTGAGTTTATAGGAGCAGGAAAAACCTCCTCCATGAGATACAGGGACACCATGGCTCACCAAGGTTTTTGGCGTTCAAAGGCCCTCAGATTCTAGTTGAAGATAGTTTTCCAACGTGCTGGGAATAAGTAAACTGATAGATACTTCCAGAAGCCCTTGCAGAGTACTATTACATATTTTAAAGTCTCAGAGGATGGCTGCTCTGTCGCTTTTTGAAGGCATATGTTGGCTACAGATTGTGGCAGCAGGCTGGGACGGAGAGGGAAGGGAGGAAAGAGAGGATGGGGGGGAGACAGCCACAGCTGAACAGAATTCTGTCATTCTGTCACAGATCTGGGAAGATCCCCCGGGGCGTGGCTGTAGGGTTGAGGCAGCTGTAAGTGGGCTTAGGTTGGTGCAGAGCTGGGTGGATTAAAACTCCATAGTTTACGGGCTGAGCAACCCCAGGAGAGTGACTTGCCTTCTCTGGGCGTCTGCCGTAACAGGGGGACCAATGGGGGACTACACACGGTCAGGTAAAAAACACACTCATGTCCTGGATGGAGCATGACCCTAGACATGTAAGAGGGGCCCTGGGAACTCCATTCAGCATTTTTGTGGTTTCTACCTCCTTGGGGAGCCCCACCCACTCAGGACAAAGGTGAAATCCCAGCGTTGGTTGAGCCTGAGAGGCCGTTCTCTGCGTTCTTAGAGTGTTCCAATGGGGACGTGGGAGGCCAGGTCAGGTGAAGAGGAAGGGCTGAGGGTGCCCCCATGACACCTGGGCCCTGAGAGACTAGGTAGGGTCTCGGGGACACACAGGCTGGAGTTGCACGTGTAGGCTCCACTTCAGCCCTGCCGTCCACAGCTGTGCAGCCTTGAGCAAATGGCTCAGTCTCTGCCCTTGGAAAGGAGACCTGTGCTCAGCTCATGGAGGTGATGTGGAGGTTATAAGGTGCCATATAATGTGTGCATCTGGCACACAAAGCCCAAGACTTCCCATGATGCTTTACCCAACTCTGGTCCCACGCTGGAGCCTTTCCAGCCAGCCCTACTACCCAGCCAGAGCCTCAGGATCTCATTTTTGTGGATTTTGTGGTTTTGTTTGTTTTGAGACAGGGTCTTTCTACATAGCCCTGGCTGTCCTAGAACTCTCTATGTATGTAGACGAGGCTGGCCTCGAACTCACAGAGATCTGTCTGCCTCTGCCTTCCATGTGCCCAGGGTTAGGATTAAAAGTGTGCCATCACTCCAGGCCTCAGCCTCCATGTCTTTGTACCCGCTGACCCAGCAAGGCATGCTTCTTCCTAACTCAGGTCCTGCGATGTCTTTCCACATGGCTCAGGGCCTCGCTCCTTCTCCTCTGCAGAACCTTCAGCCTCTTGGGACAGAGCTTTTCCTCTCTCTCTCTCTCTGGAGCATCCTGACACCCAGCATATGTCTGTTACAGCGTATCACCCTCCTTCCCACCCCTCCCCATCTTGTAATCCCTCAGGGGATTCAATGCAAACAGCACTCATTCTAGAAGGCTTGGAGGCCCCCTCCTGGGCAGGCTGTGGGCTCCCCTTCCTTCCTCTTCCTCCCACAGCACCCTGTGCAAACCTGTTGCCTCCTGCTTGTTGAGTTGCCTGTTTTCTTGACTGCCTTCTTGGGATCCACACGAGCCATGCTGATAAGTAACAACCCCTCAGATGTTGGCTGATGCAGTTTAGAAGCTTGCTTTCTTTATCTCTTACAAGTCTACAGTCCAGGGCTGTTCCATGTAGTCCCCTGAGAACTAGTCTCCTATGTAATGAATGACTTCTATGACAAGGTCCCCTCATAGACCAACATGGCTGCTCTGAGTCCAGCCATTTCATCCACCTTCTAACCACCTGGGGAAGAATCCCAGAAGTTTTTTTATCTGGCCTTTGCCTTACACCTTGTTGCTCAGAATTTAATCATACAGCTTTTAGCTGCAAGGGAAGCTAGGAAGCAGCATGATTCTGTGCGGCCATGTTCTGTATATGACCAGAGAAGACAGTGGGAAGAGGCTAACCAGCTGTGCTGATCTAAAGGCCTCTGTAACCTCATCAGCTATGGCTAGCCACCCTGCAAATGCCCAGTGCTGGGTGTCTGCATTCCTGACCAGAGTGGGGAGACCATATCGGGTCCTTCTGTCCCTTTTACCATCAGATGTCTGTGCTTCCTACTGCCTGGTGCTGCTCTTCACACAGGACACAGTAGTCCATGCAGAGAGGGGAGCCAGACCTTGGGGGCACACCCTGTGGGCTTCCATGACAACCAGATGCCGTGTTCCAAGTCTTCCTGACTACCCACCTGCTTGAGCTCCCAGAACCTCTGGGTTTTTTGTATTTGTTTGTTTTTCATTTGTTTGTTTTTTAGTTTTTTTTTAAAAGATTTATTTACTTATTATGTATACAGTGTTTTGCCTGCATGTATGTCTACACATCAAAAGAAGACACCAGATTTCATTATAGATGGTTGTGAGCCACCATGTGGTTGCTGGGAATTGAACTCGGGACCTCTGGAGGAGCCACCAATGCTCTTAACCACTGAGTCATCTCTCCAGCCCCTCATTTTTTTTTGTTTGTTTTTTAGTTTGTTTGTTTTTAAGACATGGTCTCATTATGTAGCTCTGGCTGGCCTGGAAACTCATTATGTAGATCACAGAGATCTGCCTGTCTCTGTTTCCCCAGTGCTGGGATTAAAGATGTGCACCCACCAGACTCAGCATTCGATGCCTCTGTTTTGGCAAATGAGGAAACCCAGGCCAGATGGGGCTGGAGGTTGGGTCACACAGCTTCTGAGTGACAGCTCTGAGACTGAAACCTGGGCAGGGTGGCTCTAGAGCCTGTACTCACTGCCAGCACCATGTGCCCTGGGTTCTTACCATGAAATGGCTGAGCTATATCCTTTCCTAACTGCCCCCCCCCAGCCCCGACTTCACTGACATGTCTGTAATCACCACCTGCTGTGGTCGTGCTAGGGGGATGGGCAGGACACCGGAGGGGGACAGGTGGGGTCAGGAAGGAACTGCAAGGTGGCTGTGGGCATAACAGTGGGGGCAGGCCTTGCTGGATTGGGTTCTACATTCTCTCCGCCCTCCAGTTCCCCAGCTGGGCTCTGTCTTCTGGGCCTCATCTCCCTGACCATGCCCAGATTGGCCAATGGGTCTCCTCACCTCTTCTGAACGAATTCTAGGATTTCAGACCCCTGGAGCCAGAGTAGTCTAACGATGCCCTGTGGACCCTGTGGAGTTCTCTGTCCTTCCAATCTCCTTAGCTCCAAGAAAGGGAGGAGGAGAGACATTAGTCCCACAGAGGAAACCTCAGCCCATCCTCTGCCACCTCCCCCGCTGTTCAGAGAGTTCCACAGGCCTTCGACTTTACCCCACAGGTGGGCAGTTGGGGACAGGGCCCAGCTCTCTTCATTTTAGGAACTAGGCACATATGCGGGGGGTCACACTACTCAGGTGAGACTGAATTTTCAACAGGCCCCTCCGCAGGAGGTGAGAGGAGACAAGGGCAAGCCACACTGGTACAGACATTCCCCAAGCCAGCTCTAACTCAGCAGATTTATTTTAATTTATTACATATTTAAATTATTTACCCAGTGTGTGTGCACACACCGTGACCTTTGTGTGGGGGCCAGAGGACAACTTCAGGAGCCATTTCTTTCCTTCCACCACGTGGGGGAACGATGCTTGAACCCGGGTCATCAGGCTTGGCGGCAAGCACCTTTACCCACCGAGCCCAAATTCAGTGGCCCCGATTCAGCAAATTGAAACACACCTTTCCAATCAAGATTTTCAGGGTGAGAGGGACCTGGTGGGAGAGGACCCTCCTTTTCACCACAGTTCTTTGTATATCTGTTTGCGGTGTGTGTGTGTGTGTGTGTGTGTGTGTATGTGTGTGTGCATGTGTGTATGTGTGTGTGTGTGTGTGTGTGTGTGTGTGTGTGTGTGTGTGTAGTAACCGACTGGAGGATCTGGAACTGTCCTGCCACCTGGGATCGGTAGAGGACGCTGTGTGGCTGTGTGTGTCCGCAGTGAGTCTTGCAGGTGGGTGGTGGGGAGGGGCCGTCGTCGTCAGGAGCCCTCCCCTCCCCCCCCTCCCAGCTGTGACTTTGTCCCCATCCTGACAGGCTGGTCGCCAGCCCAGCTCCCTGGTGAGTGCCGGGTCCGTGAGCAACTGAGAGATATGTTTATTTCCTTTTAATATTGTTCAGGGTTCAATTTACCCAGTGGCATGCTAGTAAATAAATAAGAAAACCAAACCTTTGACAGGCGGAAATATGGAGTTTCCCCTCCTATATTCCCGTGTAATATCACAAAGCTTTTGTGACTCACGAGGGTCTGCAGTGTTTGCTAACAGAAAGAAGAGAAGAAAGGGAAAAGGGAAAGAACACCATCTCATGTCATATATATTTACGGCAAGTGAAGAAGATTCCACGGAATGCCCCCCACCCCCACCCCCGGGCAGACACCTGCTTGCCAAGTGGCTGTGTCTGGGCCCATGGAAGTGTAACCTGCATAATCGCATCCCAGCTGAGGGCCCGTGTCCTACTGCCCAGAACCCATTACCCAGCAAATCTCCTGACTCTAGTCTCCCAGGCACCGTGATCCTGGCTGGTGGGGGTGGGCGGTAATCGCACAAAGCTTGTTCCAGTGCTCCTCCTGCTCAGAACGCAGCAGCCGTTAAGAAAGGGAACCGAGGGGGCTGTGGCTAGCTAATGAAGCCGGGGATGGCGAGGCTAAGGAGGTGAGGGTGACGACTGGGCACCCTATCACCCGTGTGCCTAGATGACTCTGCAGAGACCCTGCTTTACGCCAGGTGAGGCTGTCACAGTAATGTCTGAGTCATCAGTAAGCCCAGCAGCTGCGGTCTGGGCCGGACAGGGTTGCTAACTTGACATTCACTGAGTACCTGACCCGAGCTAGGTGCTGGGCAAGTGGAGTAACCTATCCCCAGCAGCTGGGGTGCCCATCTGGTGGAAGAGGGGGTTCAGGCTCAAGGAGAGTCTGGTCTGGAGGGACAGTTGGGAAGACCAGAGAATTTACTTGTTCATTCTTCATTTTGTTGTTATTTATTTACATGCCTTTGCATTTTTGAGACAGGCTCTCACTATGTAGTTCTGGCTGCCTTGGAAATTGACTCAAGGAGGTCTATACGCCTCAGCCTCCTGAGTCCTATGATTACAGGTGTGTGCCACCACGCCTTATTTATTGTTTTGAGACAAGGTCTCAAGTAGCCCAGGCTGGCCTTGAACACCCTATGTACCAGAGGATGACCTTGAACTCCTGATCCTCTCCCTGCTCTACCTTCCAAGTGCTGAGGTTTCAGGCAGGCGCCGCCACACCCAGCTCCAGCTGGCGAACTTTTAAAAACGAATTTTGAAGTTCTGACTGATGTTAGAGATCACAGACTTGCCTCCATGCCCATAGGGATGAGAGCAGGCCCAGCCGGGGTCCCCACTGTGCAGCCGGCCCTACCTCAGAGAGACCAACGGGCAATGCTACCCAGAAACTTACTAACTGAGGTTTTCAAGGGAAAATTGATCACATTTAGTTCACCTGGGATGGGTAAAAGTATGTGTGGGGGAATAGGGACTATGACGGAGAGAGAAGGGGACTCTTGGGGTTCAGAATGATGGGGGAGGGGGAGTGCAGGCGGAGAAGTAGGGGTGAGGAGATATCTGGCCACTTGGTCATGATTGCATGGGGCCTGTGGTATGTAGATCTGGGCTGGAGACCCCATGCCCCTCCCTCCAGGCTGTGGCATGATTCTAGGGGAGGGGTAGATTGGTGGGTGTCATAGGAGCCTCTGCGTTCTGATAATTAACACTAGGGGCAGCTTGGGGGGGTGCAGTGCTCACCCAGGGTCCTAAGTGTACAGGCTGCCTCTGAGCACACAGCTCTCTAAACATCACTTTCAATTCCCACTATCCCCGTGTTGGAAGTACGGGTTCAAGAGCATATGGGGGAGTGCTCTCCATAATTCCAAGACTCAGGAGGCAGAGGCTGGGCTCCATTGTATCTATCTCCCAAACCAGAGGGGTGTATACCAGGACTAGCTATAATAATAGATACCCTGCACTGGCATCTAGAACGGTTCATTTTTAAAATGTTGATCAGTGTGTGTGCATACACATGCCACAGTGTGTGTGTGTGGGGGGGGGGTCAGAGGGCAACTTGTGGGAGTCGGTTGTCTTCTACCCTGTGTCCCAGAGCTCAGATTCGGTCATCACACTTGGCAGAAAGAGCCTTTACCCGTTAAGGCATTTGCCAGCCCTTACAATTCCAATTCCATTTCTTTATGTATGTGTGATGGGGCTGGTGGCAGCTAAGTCACAGAGAGGTACCATACCACTCCCAGGTCCCCAGCTAGCACAAAGTCAGGACAGAGACCCAGGAAATCTGGTTTGCTTCTCAAGTATTGTCCTCTACCACCCTGCCTTCCTGTGGGGTCTGTACTACCTCCTAAGCTTCTGCCGGGATTCCAGGGGGGCTCTGGGTACCCGCGGGGTGGCCAGGCAAGTTTTCACATCCGTTTTCTAGGGGAGGGTGTTAGTGTTGGTGAGATGAAGCACCTGTGGCTCCATCAAGACAGAGAGGCAGAAAAGTCAGACTCGGAGTGGCCCTGTCACCAAATACGCCAGGATAGTCCCAAGGAACCAGCAAGACGGTTTAGTGGGTCAAGATGCTTGCTGCTAAGCTTACCAGCCTCAATTCAATATCTGGGCCCCCCACAGTGGAAGAAGAGAATGGACTTTCTCAATTTGTTCACTGACTTACACACACACACACACACACACACACACACACACACACACACACTAAATGTTTTTTAAAAAAAAGTCTTCAGGGTCTCCAGCCCAGCCATCAAGGCCCAGCACAGGTACACAGAGGGCGCTTGGGAAATGGCAGTGAGAAGCCAGAGACAGTGTCTCTGGGCCGTCCTAGCCCACTTTCCCAGCCGTGATACATATATAGATATCCCTCCACCTAAGAGCTGAATCGAGTTTGTCTGCAGCCTTTTCTGCAGATCCATCACACGGCAGAGCTTGGTGCAGATTTTGCAAACAGCTTGAGATTACTGAATTAATTAGAATAAAATTAATCAAAACACCCACCACAAAGGAACCTGAGCATGTGGAGTGTGACTCGGGTAGGGAGGAGGGGCGCAGCGGAGAGAGGGCAATGCAGGCTGCAGCTGGCTTCCCGCCCGGAGTCCACTCAGCTGGGATAGGGGTGAAGTCTCCCGCCGTCAGCCTGCACTTCTGCATGTCTCCAGGAGAGGACGCTGTCCCTCCATCCAGCTGGTGCATTCTGTGTGGGCGGAAGCAGCTGGTGGGGGTTCTGGGCTGAGCTATCCAAGCCATGAATGGGAGGAGGTGAGTAGGCGGGGCTGAAGCAACAGACTGGAGGTCAGCAGATTGGAGCCCCAGCCTCCTTAGCGTGGTTCCCAGGGCGAATGGCTTGGACTTTATCCTTGGCTTGAGTCATATACAATGAACACCTAGATCCAGAGCTAGACTGTCTAGGTTCAAGGGTTGGTCCTGCCATGTAGCAGCCGTGGGATGTGGAGAACTCACTACATTCTTTGTCTCTCTGAGCCTTAGTTCCCTTGTCTGTAAATGGGGTCAATAATGCACTTCCTTATGGAGCCACAGCCAGCGAGCTCACGTCCTCTTTCCTTTAGCTCGCCCTCACACTTCCTTTCCCTCCCGCTGCCACTGCTCAGACAAGCCTTAGTCACTCCATCGTTCCATCTATCCATCCACCCATCCCATCCCTCCATCTACCTACCCATCCCATCCACCCACCCATCCATCCATACTCACCAATTTATCCCATCCCAGCCATGCACCTACCAACCCATTCACATGCCTATCCATCCACCTTATCCCTCCCTCCCTCCATCCCATCTCATCCCTCCACCTATCCCCCTATCCATCCATCCATCCATCCATCCATCCATCCATCCATCCATCCATCATCCTTCATCCCATCCATTCACCTACCTACCCACCCACACCTACCTATCTATATATCTATCCATCATTTCATTCTATTATCCACCTGTGGGAGTTTGAATGTAACTGGCCTCCATAAGCTCATAGGGAGTGGCATTATTAGGAGGTGTGGCTTTGTTAGGGTAGGTGTGGCCTTGTTGGAGGAAGTCTGTCACTGTTGGGGCAGGCTTTGGGGTCTCCTTTGCTCAAGCTTCACTCAGTGTGACATTCAGATCACTTCCTGTTGCCTGTAGGTCAAGATGTAGGACTCTTAGCTCCTTCTCCAGCACCATGTCTGTCTGCACGCCACCATGTTGCACCATGATAATGATGGACTAAACCTTTGAAACTGTAAGCCACTCAAATTAAATGTTTTCTTTTATAAGAGTCGTCATGGTCATGGTGCCTCTTCACAGCAATAGAAACCCTAAGACATCCTCCATTCATCCAGATGTCTGACGCCGGCGTAGTAGAACTTGGGGATGCAAAGATATGACCTAGCCCCTGCCTCTAGGGATCCCTGTATAACTGGGGGTGTAATCTGGGGATGGGGGAGCCTCACAGGGAGCTGCGAGCTGCAGGACTTGGGGTCTCCACAGTCCTAGAAAGGCAGTGTGGGCAGGGAACAGCCTGGGTAAAGTATTGTGAACAGAACCAGCTTCCTAAATGTACAAGGGACCAGTTAGGCAAACCGTGCCTGGAGAACCTGTGGCTGACCTGGTAGCTCCCTGGAGTCAACAATAGCTCTCTGCTGGGATGTCAACCTTCTCCACACATCCGCCCCACTTAACCCCTTGCTCTCCAACTGGAGCTCCCGTCTCCTCTACAGCAGAATTACATTACCATGGAATCTAGAAGGTTATGTGTATACAGCAGGTGCTTCACAAACAGCCCTGTCTCCTACACCAACCCACTGGGTGGGTCTAGTTCCCTTTGTTTCATACCTATGCAAGAGGCAGCAGCAAGCAGAAGTCAGCCTCTGGTCCAGCCAGGGTCAGCAGCCTTGCTCCAGAATCACCTCCTGCTGGTCCCTTCTCCAGGGCTCTTCCTGATCTTTCCTAGTAACCGTGAGAGGATTCTGGAGTTGCTCAATAGGGGGCACTGTGGGCCTTTGGGGAAGAATAAGTCTTTCTTGTATGAGACCTTCCCATGAGTGGTAGGACAGCTGATATCTACCTCCTTTCCTCTTGCAAGCACAGGGCAAACAGAACCATGGCCCTCGTCACCTTTCTGTGTGCCCCAGGGCAGGAAATTTCTCTTTAAAAATTTCTTTTTAATTACATTTATTTGTGTACGAGAGAGAGAGAGAGAGAGAGAGAGAGAGAGAGAGAGAGAGAGAGAGATATGGATGTATGCCATAGTGTGCATGTGCCAGTCAGAGGACAACTTTCAAGTCAGTTCTCCTTCCAACCTGTGGGTCCTGGGGATTGAACTCAGATCACCAGGCTTGGCTGCAAGCACCTTTACCCACTGAGCCATCCTACCAGCTTCAGACAATATCTTTGAAAAACCTCTCATGGTCCTCCCCAATTCTGACTTTCCACTAATCTCTGACCGCTCAGTTGTGGGCCTAATACAGGAAGGGGACTCGGTTTCCTCCCCAGAGGAGTTTGGTGCACACACAAGGCGAAGCAGAAGTCCCACGGAAGCAGGGGTAGCCCGGGCTCTGCAAACACACTAAGGAATTGCACACTTGTTGGCTGTGTGATGCTGGGAAAGCTGCTTGACCTCTCGGGGGGCCCCCCCGGCTCACCCGTGAAATGAAGCAGTGATAGCAGATGCCTCCCTCACGGCGTTAGTGTGGAGGGTAAATCTAGATAAACGTAAGGCAGGTAGCCCGCCCACAGCCTGACACAGGATGAAACACAGCGGAAGGGCTCGCTGGGCAGAAGCGAATCTCGGGTTCTCCTTGGTTAAGGACAGCAATTCTCCCCATCTTTGGGGGGGGCAGGTTGTGAGACTGAAGTCAGTCACATCCTTCCTACATGAAACTGGGTTGTCCCTCAGGGTGATAATATACAACTAGAGTGAGCATAATTAGTCCACATCTTTCAGAGTCACGACTGTGAATACTCTTTGTCTCAGCAGTTCTAACTATAGACACATAGTTTAGGGGATTTTTCTTCTTAGAGAGACATTTCCAAGTATAAAGACTTATACTTTGTATAAGTAAAGATTGGGAATAACTTAAATTCTCTGCCCGCTGTGGATACTTACATCACAGTGGGACAGAGACACGGTGGAATACTATATAGCTATAAAGAGGAATGAGGGAGCTCCCATATACATTCGAATAGAAAGATATATTATCCCAGAAAAGAAGAAGAGAGATTCTGAATGGCGGCATCTGTGTGCTCCCGGATGTGTGGAACATCTCTAGAGGGATCCATAGCGGGCTGCACTCTACCGCTGAGCAATACCCCGCGCCATAGGACTCATTCAATCAACACCAGCGGCGGCGGGTGTCTTCAGGGAGACTGGAAGGCTTGCGTGGGTTTGGAACCGTGCCTATATAAAAGCCACTGGTAAGAATAAAACCGCCAAGGACTGTGCTCAGCCTCAGTCTGAAGTGAGGTCTCTGCTGGGGGGACGGCAGGAAGTGTGGCTCCCCAGGCTTAGGCAGATGGTCCACCACACTTGCCATCAGCACACATTTCCAGGAGCCAAGGGGAGGCTCAGCTGGGGCCTAGGAGGGCACTGCACCCTTATGGGGGACAGGCAGAGTCTCAGTCCATCCCTGGCACCGTGGGAGGTCTCTTTTCCCCATTGGTCTCCACATATTGGCACTTAAACCGAGTTATACTGTCAAATGTCTGATTGCTCTGACCAGGGGTGCACCCCACAAGGGTTCTGGAAGGTTCCGAGTGACTGGAGAAGAGGATATTTCCCATATGGCCCAGCTCCATGGCCCTCGTCCCTGCCTGGAGTTAAGTAGCTGCTCCCACAGCTCTGCAGGAAGGCACCCAGCCTAGCAGCCTCTTCCAGTCCAGGAGGAGGAGGAGGAGGAGGAGGTGGTGGCCGGCGACAGCAGAGGTAGAGAGAGACAGGACCTGCTGTCTGGGTCACTCCAGAGCTCCGTGGCAGTTAGCCTCCATAGTCCTGTGACTTGGGGACAAGCACGTGTGCTTGGAATGTTGTTATAAAGAGTGAAGATGGTGTTTATGAAGCACCCTGCGGCAAGGGCCAAGGGGTGGGGCACATCGGTAGTGTTTGCCTTGCAAGAACTTGGCCCAGGGTTTGTAGGGTGATCTTGAGGCGCAGAGGCAGGATTGGGAGGGAGGCTATGCTTCAGGCTCAATTCTGCTACATCTCACCCATCCAGGGACCACACAGAACAAGCCTCGAAGTCATCCGATGGGGGGACAGCTGGGACATTATATGCCCCAGTACCTCCCTACAGTAACAAGCATCGTTTGCCTTCCTCCCCCACTCTGCTCCCAGCCTGTGTGGTGCTGAAGTGAGGGTGACCGGGAACCAGAGAACCCCAGGAGACAGTCAATTGACCATGGATATCTCCTTTGTGAGTACCTCCTGCCTCCACCTCCCAAGCACTGGGATTACCGTCATGGGCCGCCATGCCTAGGAGAATCCTTCACTTTGTGAATGGGTAAACCCATGACCAGAGAGGGAAAGAAAGCAACACCAAGCCACACAGCTCTCCAGGGACAGGACTAGGCACCGACCTGAACAACGTTGGCCCTTCCCCCACCCCAGGCCCCGTGTGTTTCTCGACCTCCCAAGGGGGCCAGTTTGGGGTGTGACTGGGTGCGGAAGGTGGCTGGCTGCAGAGTGCCGGGCGCTGCAGTGCGGATGCCAGAGGGGGTGGGAGGGGGGCACTCATCGGCATGGAAGACAGCACAGAACACCCTGATTATCATCTTTAAGATGCATGCTCTGAATCTCAACATCGGTGAAGGAAATCAGGACCCGGAGGAGGCAAGCAGTGCCTGTCCCTGCTTCTTAACCCCAGGCTGGCATCAAAGAGAACAAGAGGAGCTGGGTTCAGTAGGGTGTGAAATTTCCTTTTTGTCTCCTGGGGTGGGGAGGGAGAGATGAGAGATTGCCATGCACCCTGTGTGTAATTAAAGGCTTTGGAATTTCTTGAGGATTATGTCGCTTAAAAGTGACAGTGGGCTCTGCATGGGAGAGATGGGCCCCGGCCAATGCGCCTCTCCGTGGACTGAGAGATGCTGGGGGCCTCGTGCACGTGTGTGTGTGTGTGTGTGTGTGTGTGTGTGTGTGTGTGTGTACAGAGGGGAGAGAGAGAGCAAGCGGCAGACAAGCCAGGAATTAACAAATTAACCCTTGCTGCCTCATCCGTCTCAGAAGAGCTGAAGCAGGGGCTAGCTGGCTTCACTGAGAGTCCTACCTTCTAGAACCTTCACACTGAGTTATTAGGATCTGTCTTTGCCAAACCTTTCAGAGGGTTCTGGCGAGATAAAGGAAGGCCCTGACTTGCCCTCACTTGCCTCTCACTGTCCCAGTTTTAGCACTGAAGATCCTCCATCCTGGGAACCCTTTCACTCCAGGATAAATCAAGATGGCTAGTCACCTAGACATGACCTTCGGTTACCACCTGGGCAAGCGGAGCCCCGGAGAGGCCAGTTGTTCAGGGCCCACTGAGGTCAAGGCTATAGGCGAGTGCAGGGCACTCCACAGCTTCCAAAACTGTCTCCCACTCTTTTTAACCTTTCATTCTTTGACAGTTTCATACATGAATACAATGTATCTTGGTCACGCCAATCCCAACTGCCCCTCCCTCCTCCCCTCGCCCCCAACGCATCCTGCCCCACCCTCCTCCTTCTCTGTCCTCCGTGATTCACTGAATCCAATCAGTGCTGCCTGCTTGGATTTTGACTAATCTTGTTGGCTCCATGTGCAGGTGACCACTGCTGCTGTGAGTCCGTGTGTGTGTGTGTGTGTGTGTGTGTGTGTGTGTGTGTGTGTGTACGCCATGACACACTCAGAGGACACCATTTCACAGCTCTCTTCCCCATCCTCTTCCTCCGTGTTCCCCGAGCCTTGTGGGTATTGCCATTGCTGTCCCTTTTAAGACTGTGGTCTCTCAGTCTTGGACCCCTGCTTTGATCGGACTGCTCCCCTCAAGTCAGGTCACACCTCCGTGAGGGGCCTTGTAGTCCAGGCTGACAGGGTTGTATGCCTGGTGGGAAAGTCCAGGACAGGAGCCCAGGGCAGGCTATGAGTGCTGTGTGACCTGGGAAAGTCTCTCTCCCTCTTTGGGCCTTCGTTGCGGATGAAGGAGTTGGACCATATTTCTTTCTCATTTTCTTTGAAAGATGTTTATATTTACGTTATGGAACTAATGAAATTGTCGGAAAAAATTAACAGTTAAAAAGAAAATCAGCAACGAGAGGTTAAAATCCTCTCCTTCTCCCTAGGGACAATCTTGTTGACGGGCTCTGTTTTTCCCTCCAGACATTTCCTATGCACAGGCAAGTGTGTGAATATGTGCAGCCTTTATTTAAAACACAACGCAAATGAGATTGTACTTCACATGCTATTCTGCAACTTGCCTTTTCTGCTTAACAATATATCCTGGACATCTCTCCGTGTCCACATGTGCATAAATCTCCCCTATTCCTGTTGCTGTGGGATGTTCTGTCAGAAGGATGCTCTGCACCTTGTTTAATCAGAACCTCATCTAAGGTTGCTGCTGGCACTCCAACCCACACCCAGGCCACATCAGAACAGCTGGGAGTGGGGGATGCAGGGCTGGGGGGGATGCATATCAGCAGACTGTCAACCTAGGCAAGCTTAGAACCTGGGTATCTCTTTATCGCAAACCATAAAATGATTTAGAGACAGGTGAGGAGCGAATAGGAGCCTCTGGGTCCACATAATGAATGGATGAGGGCACCTCTAAGAATTCGTGGAGAGCACCCCTCCGGCCCCCCCAGCAGCAAGGTGGGGTGGCAGAGGCGGGGCTGGCCACTAATGCAACCTGAAAGGGCTGTGGAGTCTGATAAGTTTTTCTATTTCTTTGTCTTTCCTCAAGAGAAACTCATGAATATCACCCTCTAGGTCACGAGGAGCAGAGTAGGGGGCACTGCCTATTCGCCTGCTTCCAGCTGGCTCCCGTCAGGAAGTTCCCAGGAGTCTGCACACACACTGCCCCTCATCAGCCCCTCATTCCCAATCGACCTCCCCTGGAGGGGCTGGGGAAGGCGATCCCTGCAGAGGTCCCTGGGGAGGACCTGGGCAAGAATGTGAACCGTTCCCGTGTCCCAGTGCAGGTCGGGTGGGGCCCGGCCACCTAGGACCTGGAATCCCTACAGGGACCACCTGAACTCTAATGAAGATATCGTTAGACGGCAGGGTACCTGGGTCACATCTACGGGGCTTCTCAGACACCTGGAAAAGGTGGCTTTGGCTCAGCGTATCTCTCTCCCAGCTGGCCGAGAGCATCCATCCTGCCCCGGGTGTAGATGGATAGGACAATCTCTCTACCCACACCCCATTTGCTGGGAGACAGCCTGGGCTTCTGAATTTTTTATGGCCTCACTTAGCTTGGAGGAAATCCAGAGGTCAAAGCTGGTGCAGACGCTCCAGTCACCTTGGCCCACCCGGGTGTGCAGCTTTTCCGAAACGGCCTCACCCACGGGGCCCTAAATTATGGCGATTACACTGCAATCCGTCTCGCGGTATTACTTTGATACTGCTACCTGCGGCAGCCAGGCCTGGGAGGCGTGCATTATTTACCAGCGATGCTCTGTGGGGTCTCTCCTGTCCCTGCAGCCCCTCCTCTGCCTGCCCTGCGGGGTCTCCAGGAAGGAGGATCAGGCAGCAGCCCTTCTCTTTTGGAGTGACCCTTTCCTGACCACCATCCAGTCTCTGAGAGGAACCAGTGGCCACAGTGACAACTGCCCAAGGGGGTGGATGGGGAGAAGGCCTGACCCTGTAGCTCCCCCTGACTTTAAGGACCCCTGTGACTCTTTTCAGCCAGGTTTCCGGGAGCCTCCCTAGTGTGGGCCCCTGGTCACATCTGGTTAACCAACCTTCCCTACCAAGCTCTGCGGCAGACCTGGGCGGTGTCAGGGGGAAAGCAGGCCAGCTCCTAGCTGTCCCATGGTACCCGGAGGCTGAGCTGGTTTCCGCCCTCCCTGTCCCAGCCCCTTTCAGCTCCCCGTGAGGCTCAACATCAGCAGCTAGATTGCAGGTTACTTCCGCTTTTATCCAAAGCTGTCCTTAAGGGAGATGGATTTCTGATTGAAATCTAGCCAATTGCCTCTGAGGCTTCAGTGCCCAGCGTGAACACACTTCAGGGGAAATTGCCCTGGGTCTAGGAGGAGGGGCAGTATGGGAGGAGCCCCAAGCCGGCTGAATCTCCTTGGCATGTTCCTCTAGCTACCCCAGAGTCCTTCAGAGGGAATCCTTTCCCTGCACTTCCCAGCCCCCAGCTCCTTGGGACCAAAAGAGCCACAAAAGAAGGCAGGAGACCTCTAGGCAAGAGGAGGGGGCCCTAGTGGTGTGGTGGGCCGTTTGTCTTGGAAGGTGGAGGATGTGGTGGCCTGGTCAAATTTGACTTGGCTTTGGGGTTTCTGTTCCCCAGGGTTTTCTGACAAGGTTCCAGGGGCCCAGCTGGCAGAGGGCAGTAATGCGCTGTCTGCTTCTGTGATCTTCCTCAGGATCCTCATCCCGCCCCACCCACAGCCTTCTGTACTACGGAGCAGTCTCGACAGCTCCTCCAGGGTCTCACCATTCCCAAAGAGCTCCATGTGGGGGACCTGGATTCTATACCAAGCCTCCTTTCTAGCAGAGGTTCACCCCAAAGTCTAGTTCTCCTGGGGGCGCTGCACCAAGTCTGCTGGCTTCGGGAGCCATGGGAGGAACTAGGACCTGGGTTCAAGGTGCCGACAGGTCCTGGCAGGAAGCCACCGACACAGAGGGAGACTGCTTAGGAGGAAACCCAGACACCAGAAGGAAGCCTGTCCCTACCATCCCAGAAGTGTCAGGGGCTCACTCTCTCTGCCCTTCCCAGGCCAGCAAAGCACACACACATCATCCCTCTGCTCACTTTGGGCCTCACCTGAGACAAATATTTTTTAAAAGAAACCCCAGTTGCTGCAGGAGCAGATGGTGCTGTGGGGGGCAGCCAAGGGCAGAGAGAAAGGGCAGTGCCTTGCCAGTTGGTGGCTGTGGACACATCCCTCCCCTGCTCTGCTGTGCCCCAATTTAGTTCATGAAGGATGAGCAGGTCCCTTTCCTGCCCAGGGTGGTAAGTCCCGCCTCCCCTGGCATGGCGAGGTCAGACATCCTGACCAGGAAGGAAGAGTTGCTCTCCAGTTGTTCACCTTACGAAGGAGGCGGGGAGGTGGCTGCAGCAGCCTGGGCTGAGCTTGTCTCTTGCCTGAGGCAGTACACCTGATGGATTTGTGCAGAGACTCCCTGGCTGGTCTCTTCTTGTGGTTGTCAGGTGTAGGGGTGGATAAGCTGGAACATCAACCCATCATTGGCTGACAGGATCATTGGCTGACAGGATCATTGGCTGACAGCTCAGTGACCACCTGTGTCACCTGTGCTTGGCCCGTCCTCCTCCTCCTCCTCCTCCTCCTCCTCCTCCTCCTCCTCCTCCTCCTCCTCCTCCTCGGAAGCAACACTTCTTGATGTAGCAGGCACACCACCTCCCACTGACTTCAGGAAGCTAGTCCAGCTCTCAAAACCAAGCTGAGTTCTCTATATCACCTCTAGTTAATCTCAGGTCTTCTTGGGAGCACTGCACAGGAGTGAACCCCTCAAAGGACAGCTCCCCTGAACTTCAGGACAGCCCTTTTGCCCAGTGTCTTGGGGCTAACCCCG
>CABHPH010133095.1:0-26230 GCA_902168325.1 Peromyscus nudipes | reverse complement strand
CACACACACACACACACACACACACACACACACACACACACACACACGCTCATCAAAACATTACATATTTCTTCCATAACCTAGACACAAAAAAGTTAAGATACATATGATCCAGGACCATCAAAGGCCAGGGGCTGTGACTACAAAGTATAGAAGGGAGATTTGAGGTACATACAAAATCCACTAATCCACTTCAACGATCTCACCTTCAATGCCATTTACCTATCGCCTCTAAATCACTTCAGACACTCTCAGAAATGTATAAAAGTAAGAGAATATGAACAATATGAAAATGGGTATCCAGCATCTAGTAATAAATCATTACAGAATGAACTGAAGCCCTTCCTGTCAATGCCCACCTATGAGAGATACTCGACATTTGGAAAAGATCCTGGATGGCCTTCATAGCCGTGTCCCACTATATCCCCCTACGAACAATGTCAAGTTAATGTAGCTTATATCTCTATAAAAATATACACTATCAGCCTGGCAGTGGTGGTGCACACCTTTAATCCCTGCACTCAGGAGCCAGAGGCAGGTGGATCTCTGAGTTCAAGGCTAGCCTGGTCTACAAAGTGAGTTCCAGGACAGCCAGGGCTACACGGTGAAACCCTGTCTCGAAAACAAAACAACAACAAAAAGCACTATTATTTCATGTTTTCAAGTGGTAAGTAACTAATAGTTAATAGTACATGGCACTCTGCAACTTTCAAAAATGGCTTTAGCATGCTACCTTATCGATTTATCACAATTTAATTGCCCATTTTTCAGGTGACTCTCTGTATCTAAATTTTCATCATTACAAAAAAAATACTGTAATGAGCATACAGTGGCTCTTCACATACATTTGTAGAACTGTTTAGCTGTTACTCAGCTAAAATTGGAATTGTCTGGCCACCAGATACAAACATCTTTAATTATACTAGGTATGGACAAATAACTCACCAGATGGGTATACCAGCTTGTACTCCTACCCATGCCCACTCTGGGCATGCTCCCATTTGCCCAAACCCTACTGTGTCAGTTCTTAGTACCAATTAACAGTTTTTCATTTGGGGGCAAATATAATAGTTGATATAAAAATGCATGCTCTAACTACTAGAGGCTTGGTATCTTTTCATGGATTTATTTATTGGTCTTTGGCAGTTTTTCCATCTTAAGCCCTTAATCGTAGAGTTTACTCATTAATGTTATTGTTGTTGAGCATGGCTTGCCCTTTTCTCATTATATATTCTCATTATATTATATATTTTTCTCAGTCTATACATTTTTTCTCATTATATATATACATATATTTCTCATTATATATTCTAGACACTAGTCTTTAATCAGCTATAGAGATGGCCGAGGTCCTCCTCTCCCAAGCCCTGTCATGGGATCTGATGAGTCAATGACACAGGGAAGAAAGACCACTGAGTCCATTTACACCTTGGCCTTCAGAGACTTGTCAGTTTCTGCTCCCCCTCTTTACGCCTCTGTTCTTGCCATGAGAAGAACTCACCCAGGTCCAAGCAGATGATAGACTTGTCAGTTTCCACTCTCCCTCTTTACTCCATGAGAAGAACTCACCCAGGTCCAAGCAGATGATAAGCACTTGGAGCCATTCCATCAATCTGCAAACTTGGAGCTTGATATTATGAAGGCTGACGAACCCCTGGCTGGCCCCCAGACACATGAAGAAGCCCAGCCAGCCGATACCAGGAAGGTCAATGGAGCCAACTATAGACACCTAGAAAGTCACCCTCCACTGTGGCCACTACCACCTTACAGTATTTACTACACAGCCACACTTGCTAACTAACACACAAACCTTGTACCACAGCCAGGATGAACTGGTCAGACTACTGACCCTAACCGTAGATATTCTGTTACCTTCCTCTGAAACGCACGCCACCCTTCCCCATTTCCATCAAGCCTGTCCACCTTGCAAACTGTGATTTAATCTTTAAAGTGTAAACTCAGGCACCAATTCCAGGGGGCCTCGTGTGATACAGCACTAACAGACCAGGAGCTCCTGTCATATACCAGCGCCCATCTAGACAGAAATTGTAGCCATGCTGCTTTCTCATGTTTGTACAAGAAGAATGTCTGGCCCCGAAAGCTGACACTAAATGAATCAGAGGATACAGAGGCCCTGTGGGGACATGGCAGCCACTGGTGATGGGGAGAAGAGAGAACTCACAGCCTTAAAAGGCAGGATATGGAAGCACGGGAAAGTCTTTGAGTCTCACCTCACAGCACAATGTAGTTTGACACTCGATGTGCTGGGACCCTTTGGGGATATTAAAAACTTACCACCTGGCTGTGGTGGCGCACGCCTTTAATCCCAGCACTCGGGAGGCAGAGACAGGAGGATCTCAGTGAGTTTGAGACCAGGCTGGTCTACAAAGCAAGTTTCAGTACAGCCAGGACTATTACACAAAGGTGTCTCAAAAAACAAAAACTCACCCAATTACCAAACCTGAGACCAAAGTCCATTGAGACCCGGGCTGAGAAAGTGGAATTCCCTGATCCCAAGAGGTGGAACTTGAGAGCTGGTGGCATTCTAGGAGGCCACCGAGAAGGAGCCAATGGAGAAAGCAGCAGTCTTTAAGGGACTATGACGGAGAACTTCCTGACTCCCCTCTCCAGGGAGTGACCCCACATAGCGGAAGAGTCACTGAAGACAGACAAGGGCTTGGTCCTAAAAAAGACATTTATATTATCTCTTCTAAAGCTCTAGGAACATCGTAGAAGATGGGGCGGAGAGAACATCAGAGCTGGCGAACAGTGGAGGGGCTGCGGAGAGTCACCTTCAGGGAGAGACAGTCCTGGTAATCACGAGTACTCAACAGCTGCTGATACCAGGCGACTGAGAGAGGGAGAATTATTAGGCCCTAGGGATAAGCCCCTAACTGGTTATCCAATACCAAGTGGTCAGCCCTAAAAACATACACATACAAGAAACACTACACAGAATCAGAGGGCTGTATTTATATACTTATTGACATATGTGTTTATTTTACATTCCTTGGGGGGGGGGGGTGTGTGTGTATGTGTCAATAATAAAAAGAGGCCAGGCATTCGAGAGTGAGTGGAAATGGAAGAGACATAAAAAGGGTTCGGGGATTGGAGGGATGGTGGGGTGGGAGAAACAGGTAAACACAGTACACGTATATGAGATTTTAAAAAAAGTAGATTTAATAAATAAAAGAATTTTTATCAAGATAAACACTGTCCAAGTACAAAATAATTCACCCCCCCCAAAAAAAGGAACCTTAGAGGAGTAGATAGAATCAAACACATTATATACAACTATGAAAGTTTCAAAGAATTTTCTTAGCTTTAAAAAAAAACAGGCCTGTCAACAGCCAGGTGGGGATGTAGGAGGGGGTCAGAGACACTGACCTTCACTGCTGAATTCTTTTCTACTGATAGATCAGGGAGAAAGGGGGAGAACCATTGTCTCCAGTTGTGAACAGACTGATGACTCCATCAGGCTCCAATGGACAGTGCCCATCCAGTGGTCACACAGAGGCCCTGGTCCAACTAAATGAGTCACAAAACCAAACTAAAAAACACAAGGACGAGAAAGAGACAGGTAGGAAGAGTGGCCTGAGAGGGACTCGAGGGAAGGTATAGGTTGGACTGCAGAGTAATCAGAACTGTCTGATAATACAGTTAACTTTAAAGAAGAAAACACGTCAGTGGGGTGAAAGGGCAATGCTGTCATCCGGCTTTCACTAACACACTCAGAAATGTGTTCTGAACCCACCACCCACAGTGCAATAACATCTGACCTTCCCATCCTGAGAGGCTGCTGGGAAATTACTTAAAACCTCGACTGGGCTCCCAAAGCTCCCTTCGGCCCAGGAATCCCATGGGGCTTAGCACTCTGGGTAACGTTCCCCTTGGAGCTGCTCATCTTCAGAGACCTGATGAGAACTTGAGGCTGAAGTGACCAAGGGGTTCTCACAGCCTGGCACTTACTGGGACTTTCTGAGAGGTTGTTCTAGATGTGGATTTTAGATGTTCTCCATGTGCAACCCTTAGCAATGGGTGTACCTGGGACTGCACACTGGGCTGAGAAGGCTCTAGAGGCGGTGGCCCCAAGTTCCTGCCAGAGAACACGATAGCCCAAGGTGGCTGCCTTTCTCCTCAGTCCTCCCACGTTGAGCCTCTTATCACAGGAGCTCAAAGGGCTAGAAAACTTTTCTTGGCATCACTGCAGCCCGGGCACAGTCATGTGATCAGGCAGGCACAGAAGTATTATCGTCAGCTAGGTCTCCTACCTCTCTCTCTTCCCCCCACACTTCCCCAGCTCCCTCCCCTCCCTCTCTCCTTTCTTTCTTCCATCTCTTTCTGGTGTTGGCTAGCACAGCAGTGGCAGCAGCGGCATCTGATGTGTGCATCTGACAAAGATGCAGCGCAGGGCAGCCTGCAGGCAGCTGGCACTCTGTGGCCCACACTGGTTTGCTCAACAGAGGCATCCAATACTTCATTTGGGATGTCGCATTGGATACTTTCCTCATGGCTATGGCCAAATAATTAAGAAGAGGCACTTTAGGGGAGAAGGGCTTCGGCTGGCTCAGTTTGAGGGCATGGTCCATGCTGGCAGGGAAGCAGACACCAGGGACTTAACCAATGGTCACATTGTGTCCACAGTCAGGAAAGAGAGACTGTGTCAATGCTCAAAATTCTTCCATATTAATTCTTAGTGAGACCATACCTGGATGGATTCCTATTAACCTGCCTCATCTATGGCCTGAGGGGACCTACTTTAGAACAAATTAATTATGCCCTGGAACATAGAGGTACAAGAATATTCATTGGAATGATTATTGCAGCCATCATAGCTTCCACAGTTACACTGACACAGTACCAGTGGCCTCAACTCAATCCACCCGAACTTCAGCGACTGCAAATTCCTATCTTCAAAATGAACACCTCGAGGTGACGTCTGATAACTGCCTAGCTTAACCCTTATAATTGTTTTTCAAGATTAACCTTAACACACGGTCTTTTTACAGAACAGCCATTCTGTGGCTTCCTCCTCCTCACAGTCAACTTTGGCCACTTTTCTAAAGGACCACCCGGAAAGAAGTGATGCTGACTCAGACTCCCTCTACAGAATACTTGATCAGCTGCTCTATGCCAGTGACCACCTCCATTAACAGGCTCCTTTAATAAACACAGAGGATGATCTGTGGCGATGCACGATGATAAGAATCTCTCTCACATTCTAAGGGACTGGAACTTTTGTTAGTCCTCACAGCCTGTGTTAATAACACAATTTAAGGACACTTAAGACTGCTGTCCCACTGTGTGCTAAGCCTGTTGGTTTAACCTTGTTTAGGAGAACAATGTAACAGTCGACCTTACTTGCCTCGGATTCCCCATGTAATGAACTTTTACAGTCACAGCTAATGTGCAGCTGTGATCTGAAATCATGTACTCCTCAATGCCCCTGACCAAGAATAATGTGCGTTTGCACCTGTGTCGTGAAAGTCATTGGCTGGAAACAGGAAACAGGAAACAGAGGTTAAAGGCAACCTTATAAAATGAATATCCACCATAAATATCGAGCGGAACATTTGGCTATTTCTTGATAAACAATGTCTGTAGTACTATTTGTTATCTGAGTCAGCTGGAGTCAGCGACTTAATCCCCTGTCAAACTGTTAAAGATTTCTACAAACTATCCCTCATTCCTTTCCTGCGTGATGCTTTCTATGCTGTTCAATAAATACAGGGCAAAGACCTTTGTTAGGGACAGACACAGTCACACAGCAGACAGACAGACAGACAGACACACACACACACACACACACACACACTAACAGACATATCCAAACACACACAGACACACAGTCACAGACACATAGAGATATACAGATGGAAGCTCACACAGGACAGATTCACAAGACAGTCTCCAGGAAGGCACAAATTTAGACTCAGGCAACAGAGAACTGAAGACAGGGAGCATGTAGTAGAGAATTCAAATCTGAACTCAATCTTGGTTAAATAACTCCGAGGGGAAATGCTTTATTGATTTCTTCCCTTAATGTGACATCAGTGCATTATCGGTGATTCTGAGTATATTATTAATACTGTCGAATTGACCACAAGCTCACGCTCAACTTTCTGTCAGACAGTTAAGGAGAGTCTTCCCACCTCAACTTAGTCTGGATAATCCCTCACAGGCATGCCCAGAGACTAACCTAATCTAGATAGTCCTTCACAAGGATACCCAGAGACCTGTCTCCTAGGTGACTCTATATGCTGTTAATTGACAATATTAACTATTATTCTTAGAAGCTGAGCCCTTAGCTGGTTCTCTGTCTCCCTTCCCCCTCCAGTATTTCAGTAACTATTCAGTGTCCTTTCAGGAATTCCAACCCTGTTGAACCAGCTGGAGTCAGTATCTGCAACCCAAAGCCAGAGCAGGCAGACACACCGTCTTTGCCTAAAAGACAGTGCCTGCAGTGTTTTCGGCCCGGGGCACCACTCTCTATCTCTGTGGTGCTTCGGATCACAACCAGCAACCTCCACCAGTGCTGCGCTGCCTTCCTGTTCTCAGCTCTGCCGTCTGAGGCTGGGAAACTGGGGAGCCAAAGGGGAGACAAGCACCTTGATTCTCCTGGCTGCTGACGTGAGCATCCCCAGCTGCGCTCTTCACGGTGGCAGCAGTAACATCCTCCTATTGCCCTAGCTGCGGCAAGCTTTTCCAACACTCACAGAGCAGCCTCACTGTGCCCCAGGTGAGGACACCTCCACCAGCTTGTGGCCACTTCTCCTCGGACATCAGAGGTTCAGCTCTGAGGGGGTTCCTCCCCTTAGTTTCCAAGTTTTAAAGGCCAACTTCCTCCTCTGGGTCATCAGCCCCCAGGGTAGCAGCCGCTTCCAGAAGTCTCCCTCCACCACACCCGAGTTCTGGGGCTGGATGACAATTTGGTTCCTGATCAGCAATCCTCCACAGTAAGATTACTCTGCTCAAATAATCCTGTTTTGGACAAGACCCATACGGATAGAGACCAGCCGTTAAAACAGCTATTGCCACCAGAGAGAAGAGAAATAAGAAGGAAAAACTTTACATGTGCTATGGTTAGATATGGTCTTGGTAACCCCAAATCATCATACATTGAAATTTCACCCCCACTGTGACACATTAATGGGACTGAGATTGGATAAGGTTGTCACAGGGTGAAGCCCCTGTGACTGAATCCTGCAGGGGAGGGGATGTCTCGTTGATAAGGCACATGCCATGCAAGCATGAGGACCCGATGCCCAGCTCACATAAAAATGCAGCTCGTGGCAGTGCGAACCTGTAATCCTGCTCTGGGCTGCAGAGGCAGCGGATCCTGCAGCTCACTGGATGTCAGTGGAGCCTGAAGCAACAGTTTCCTGTCTCAAAGGAAGTAGACAGCATTCCTGGAGATGACACCTGAGGCTGTCCTTCGGCCTCCTCTCTCTCTCTCTCTCTCTCTCTCTCTCTCTCTCTCTCTCTCACACACACACACACACACACACACACACACACACATACACACACACGTGCACATGTACCTGCATTCACATGGTACACACACCTACACACACGCATTTCAAAAAAGAGGGAGAGGGGGCTGGTACACGTATGCCTATGCCCCCCACCCCACCCTGTCTCATGCCACATTGGGGCCCCTTGCCAGAAGAACTCTGCCATCAACATGGTCATCACCAGACAAAATCTCTCAACCTTGTATCTTTAGAACCACAAACTCCATTTCTTTATAAACCTTGTTTCTTTATAACTCACCCAGTCTGTGGCATTGTGGTACATTAGCAATAGAAAGTTGAGCAAAACAAGAAGAAACTCCTTGGCTCTGGAAAGGTGTTCAAGCTACTCAAGTCTGGAAAGCAGGGTCTGCGTCCACCTAGATGGCGCTTACAGTGTGGGAGACAAAGGAAGATGAGATCAATGTCTCCGAGCCCTCAGGCTCTGCTACACCAGGTCCCAAAGAGAGGCTGTACCGGTACGGTGGGTGGGGGGAGGGGGCAGTAAAGACAGCACAGGAAGCAAAGGCCAGGCCTCTGGGCACAGATGGGGACATGGGTGCAGAAGAGAATAAAAGACCACCAGGCAGAGAGAAGGATGGTGCTATCACACCAAAAGCTTTCAGCTTGTATGTCACAAAGGAAATAGTGACGACATGGTGACCAGCAGCTGCTGCGGTCTTAGAAGGCCCCGGTGCTAGCCTTACCTGTAGGATTTCCCTTTGCAGTGATTCCAAGAAGTCTTCTACTGTACGGTACACCACTACTCAAGGAGTGGCTGAGAAAGAAGAGCAGGCAGCCAGCTGAACAATGACCACGGCGTTAGCTGCTTTTCTCGTCACTGTGACATTTTGATGTCACAAGGTCAAGGAAGAGAGGTTTATTTTGACCCTGTATTAGTTCTTTTCTGTTGCTGTGATAAAACACTACAACCAAAGACACTTATAGAAGGAAGTGTTTATTTTGGCTTATGGTCTTTAGTGGGCTGCAAGAATATATTATAGAGATTCAGCTGTATGTTAAAGCTATACATAGAAAATTCAAGGCATTTTCCCGGAGGAAGCCATTTATCAAGGAATATTTGGTGTTATTCAGTTTTTAATATATCAGCTGTCTTCTGCTATGAAATTCTTGTGTGTCCATATACTACTTGGCCATATTGGCAAAGAATTTTGGAAGGAATCTTCTCAGGCCCTTGGAAAAATTCCATTAACGGTCCCAAAGGGGTGACAGTCCATTGTGGTGGGAAGACATGAGAGCAGAAAGGCATAGTGGCCAGAGCAGGAAACTGAGAGCTCACATCCCCAACCCCAAGCATGAAGCGCAGAGTGAACTGGAAGTAGGGTGAGGTTATGAACCCTCAAAGCCCACCCCCAGTGACGTACTTCCTCAAGCAAGGCTGCACCAACTGAACCCCTCCCAAACAGTGTCGCCAACGGGAACTAAGTGTTCAAATATGTGAGCTTATGGGGTACATTTCTCATTCAAACCACCACAGGACACTCCCCCCAACACCATTCAAAGGTTCAGGAAATTGTGGCGGCTGGCCCAACAAAGCCTCTGACAGAGCGTGTGACATGGCTTGTTCACATCTGGGCAGATCAGGAAGCAGAAAGCAAGACTGGAAGCCAGGCCAGGCTATAACACTCAAAGGTCTGTCCCCTCCCAAAATGAGGCCACCAGTTATAGACCAGTTATTAAAACACATGAACCTGTAGGGGACATTTTACATTCCAATCATCACACCCACCACTACCTACCTCCAAGATGAAGCCCAATTTTAAAATGACAAACATGAACCGGTGCTGTTTAGAATCAGTGAAACGTGTCAGCTCACCCAAGCCTTTTAAAAAATTCCTCCTAAGGGCCAGTGAGATGGCTCAGTGAGTCAGGATGATTGCTGCCAAGACTGAGGACCTGAGTTTGATCCCCAGAACACACATGATAGAAAGAGAACAGACTTCTGCAAGTTGTCCTCTGACTTCCATATGCATGCCATGGCATGTACATACACACACACACCAACATACAAAATAGATACATAAGTGTAAAAAGAATGAGACTACCCAGTAGTCAAGAGTGGGAGATGAAGAGGGATGCAAAGCAAAGGACCGATGGAGTGGAGTTCTCTTGGGGTATGGGGACTGGGTGGCTGTGCCAGCTGCAGAGAACTGGGGACTGGGGACTGCTGAATGTCACTGAACCATTTAGCTTTAAACAAATAATTTGTATGTGATGTTAATTTCATTCCATGTTAAATACTGTATTTGAGAAGGTCCTGAGATAATGAGTGAGTTCCAGAGCCTAGCTCTCAAAACTACCCCTACCTTCATGACCCCATCCATGATGTCCCCATCCATGTCTCCCTTCATGACCCCCACCCTCCATGTCTCCCACCCACCATGCCCCCCCATGGCTACCTTCCCTCCATGTCACCCACCCTCCATGTCTCCCACTCTCCATGCCCCCCTCCATGTCTCCCATCCTCCATGCCCCCCCATGGCTACCTTCCATGGCTCGCTCCCTTCATGGCTCCCTCCATGGCTACCTTCCATGGCTACCACCCTCCATGTCTCCCACCCTCCATGCCCCCTCCGTGGCCCCCACCCACTATGCCCCCTCCATGTCTCTCTCCCTCCATGCCCCCTCCGTGGCCCCCACCCTCCATGCCCCCTCCGTGGCCCCCACCCCTGACACTACAGCTCCCGGGCACTGCCATGCTGTCACCTGCCCTTCCAACTTTTCCATGCTCCTATCACTTTGTGGAGCACTGAGGCCACTGGTGACCTCGATTGAGACACATGTGCCTGGACCTCACCCTGGGAGCCTCTAAGCTAGCAGTTCTCAACCTTTTGGGGTCAAACGACCCTTTCACAGGGGTTGCCTAACACCATCAGAAAAGATATTTACATTACAGTTCATAACAGTAGCAAAATTACAGTTCTGAAGTGGCAATGAAAATAATCTTATGGTTGGGGGTCACCACAACATGAGGAACTGTATTATAGGGTCACAGCTTTAGGAAGGTTGAGAGCCACTGCTCTGGGCCATTTTTACGGAGTGGAACCCTGGCTCTTGAAGTTTGCCAGATACTACAGGTAATTCTCCTGGGGTCCAAAGCTACAATCCAGGACTGGCGGTGTAGCTTAGTTGGGAGTGTGTTTGCCAAGCATGCATGAGGCCCAGGCTCTGTAGCACATAGAACTGGGTGCGAGGTGATGGTACATGCCTGCACTCTAGCCCTCAGGAGGTGGAGGCAGGAGGATCAGGAGTTAAGGGTAGCTTGGCAGCCTGTCTCAGAACAACAAAGTCTGAACCCATACAGCCAGGCCTCCTTCTTCTTCCTCCTGAGACTGTCCCTGCCCCCAATCATCTGCAGAGAAATTCTTTCCCTCGCTAATGAGTCCTTTGTAATAAATAAGATGTCAATAGCAACAACTCACCAAAATCCAAGACCTGGACAGAAGCAAGTGAGAAATAGCCTTTGGTGGCCCCTGTGGCTGAGTGTAGGTGTCTCATGGGGAAGGATACATACATACATACATATACATGTATGTTTACACACACACACACACACACACACACACACACACACCTCACCCTGGCTATAGTGAATCTGACTTTCCAGCAGGGAGGTCCCAGCCACCAGTGCTGTTCTGAAACAACACAGACAGCAGTCTCCCTGCACCCCAGCCTCCCTCTAGCTCAAAAGTGCTGACTATAAATGGCAGAGGTCTTTTAGTTTCCTAGGCAAATATAATTATGAAAGTAAATAAAGCATGAACCACCACAGAACACACTCAGTGTTCACATTAAAATTCATATTTTTCTTCTCTTACATGTCTAATTATCTGAGCCTCATGTTTGGAGTATTGAAAAAGTGGTCAATTGCAAAGGGCACAGATCTGTTCCCTCATGTTATTCAGCTTACGAACCAAAAGGAGGAGATTTTTATGAAGATCTAAATATCCCCACTTACTCGTTCATCCATCAAATACTTCCTGAAGATCCGTTACAGGATGGGCCCTTTGCTAGTCAGGTCCCAGCAGAGACCAAGGCAGAGACCTCAGTATGTATCACAGTTAACGTTACTTGCCAATCTGACATAAACCTAGAGTCACCTGGGAAGAGGGAACCTCAACTGAAGAATTGTCTCCATCAGACTGGCCAGGAGCCATGTCTGTGTGGCATTTTACTGATGTAGGAGGACCCAGGCCACTGAGGGAGATATCATCCCACAGTACATGGGCCTGAGCTATGCAAGGATGCCAGCTGAACAAGCCAGTAAGCAGTGTTCCTCTGGTGGTTTCTGCTTCAACTTCCTGCCTCAGCTACCCTCAATGATGGACTATAACCTGCAAGATGAAATAAACCCTTTCTTCCCCAGGTTGCTAACGGTCACTGTTTTAGCACGGTAACTGGGAAGCACATAGGACAGTGGGTCTTCACCTTGCACAGGACACAAGTATCCAGGTCCACACAGGGCCTGTAAGTACATGCATTTAATTCCCAGGCTGGGAGGTGGAAACAGAAGGATCCCTGGGGTTCACAGGCCAGCAATCAGTTAGCCCCAGATTCCAGTGAGAGACCTATCTCAAAGTGGAGTGGACCCAAGTCACAAGCAAATCTGGGGACTTCTGAGGAAAGAGCATATAGACCACAACCTGGAGAAGAAATGGGGAAGAGGATGATGGACGCCACAGAGACAGTGTTCTAGGCAGAGGGGGCCACCTGATGCAAAGGCTGGCAGAGAGGAAGGACATCAAGTGTGGTGCTGCAGGTGGTGAGCATGGGAGAGAAGAGGCTGTGGAGCGCATCAAGGACCAGAGCAGTGAGGGCTGGTGAAGCTTGTGATGGAGGACACTAGGAACCTTGGAAGGGTTATTAAGTCAGACTCAAGACTAGACTCCCAAGCTGTGAGTGATGCTGCCGCCTGTAGCGTGGAGATGATGGTGCCCTGGACAGTGGATGGAAGTACAGAGAGAAAGGATTGAGTGAGGCGTGCTTATATCAGGCGTCAGCAGCTGCTTCTGCAAAGGGCCAGAGAGTAAAATACCTCTGCCAAACTGCCATCGGCCATCTGTATCTGAGGGTTCTGCATCTGCAGATCAATCAACCACAGGTCAGAAATATTCACAGGAGGGACTGCAGCGATGGCTAAGAGTGGTTACCGCTCTTGGGTGGAGGGCAGAGCGGGTGGGGGAGGGGTTTCGGTTTCTGATAACCATCTCAGGCCACTCAGTACTGCCTGTCACCCAGACATACATATTCACATCATTAGAAACAATAGATCTCTTGAAAATATATTCACAAGAAGGGGGAGAAGAGTTCTGCATGCCTGTAATTCCGGCACACCTGAGGCTGAGGCAGGATGATGAGTTTGAGGTCAGCCTGGGCTACAAAGTGCAACCTTGGAAAAAAGAAAGGGGGAAGGAGGGAGGGGAAGGGAGAGAGGATGGGGAAGGGAGGTGCAGGGGCAAGGAGAAAGGGGGGGGGTAGAGCAGTGAGTGGTTCTCAACTTGTGGGTCGTGACCCCACAGCGGTCACATATCAGATATTTACATTACGATTCATAACAGTAAAAACGTTACAGTTTGAAGTAGCAATGGAAATAATTTTATGGTTGGGGTCACCACAACATGAGGAACTGTATTAAAGGGTCGCACATTAGGAAGAGTGGGAACTACTGGGTAGAGGGAGGGGAGCTGGAAGAGAAGTGAAGGGAGAGGGAGGGAGCTCAGAGAAGAAAGGAGAATGGAGGGAGAAGGAAAGAGGGAGAAGTGAGGGACGTAAAGAAAGAAAGGAAGGAAGGAGGGAAGGAGGGAGGGAGGGAAAAGGGGGAGATGGGGAGAGAAGAGGAGAGAAATTTGGAAGGGGTAAATTCCAGAAAGTTCCAAAGCAAAGTTTGAACCTGTGGCTGAGCAAGCGCTATATCAACCCATCAGCGAGGGCAGGATGTGCAGTCTCCCGCCAACCTACAGGCTTCTCCTCTTCTGCTCTCTCCACCTCATTTTGCTCCCTTCCATGGCTAAGCCGTAACATGCATCTGTACTGAACATACAGAGACTCCCCTGCCGTACCCTACCCAGCACAGCCCAATAACTGACATGTATCCACACTGCAGTCAGTACTTCCAGTAACCCACATGTGAACTAAATTCACAGGAGGTTGTGGGTGGCTTATATGTGAACATTACACCGTTTTATACTTATCTGTAGATTTGGGTAGTGTTTGGTGAGGGGGCTCCTGGGACCCACCCCCAGGGATGCTGAGTGAGCATGCACAACATCTCATCCCATGAAGTAGCCTTTGGTATCAGGTAAATGGAGTGATGTGTAGCTGATGTGGCCCTGGGCTGCATTTGACCAATCCCTTCAGAATGACATCAAAGGGTCATAGGGTCAGGTGGTTGATCACAGTATAATGAAAGAGCCTTCAGGGGTCTGACATACTGGGCGGGCCTGTCTCCGCTGCTTCATTAATCAGAGAAGCTAAGTTTGACCATGGCCTGAAAGCCAGCCCCTCTGGCACTGCCCTTCCCTTCTTCACACACAACGCAAGTGCAGACACCACACAGGCAGATGCCCTAACGCCTAACACCGCCAACTTCGCCCACACCAGCCGGCAGCTCACCTCTCACCTCATGTTCAGCAGAGCCTGCCTCTCCCGCACAACAAACATAGAACCCTCTCAGGCCACCTCACCTCATCTTCCCACAGTCTTTGCCCCTGAAGAGACAGAGCCTCAGCCTGGCCTCTTGGAAGCCCCTTCCTTCAGGAGGAAATGGCCAGTTAACGTTGACCTGGCCCGATAGGAGAAATGAGTGGCCTGTGCCTCCAGTGCTGTGGGAACATTAGTCCTCCCCCCTCCTGGCCCAGTCAACCTATCAGATCTGTTCTCTCACACATCAGCTGACTATGTCCCTAACACTAGACACTGGGGCAGCCACATGGGTAGACGACACAGGCAGCCTTGGAGCCCACATTGCCTCACCGAGTCCCAAAGGGTCTGGCCAGCTTTTGAGGCCCAGGCTCTACTCACTCTTAACCTCAGATAGCCCTCTGCCTGTAACATTCTCCTTTTGACTCTGGTTTAGAGACAAACGCTGAACCAAACTGAGCCAGGTTCCTATCTCAGCCACTCACATGTAAAATCCCCCCATGCTGTGGAAGGCCCTCACCGATAGTATAGAGGTCTCTCCAGCTCCTTGCTGCTGGAGAACACGTATTCCATACCCCATCTCCTATGAACCTCTCCACCCAGATCCACTGCCATCAGCCTAGACACAACATGCCTGATCTACCATCCAACAGCACCATCCAAACTTCCAGTTAGGTCCTAGGTATCTTGTCTCACCCTTCTGAACTATCCACGTATGTACTGCCAGGTCAAGAGACAAAAATACCACTAGACAACATCACAACCTCCACAGAAACCCTGCCTTCCCTCTGACCTCAAGCCCAGGGAATGGCACCTTGAGGCAACATGAGTATTCTGTAGTCAGAGTACTCTAAGGGTATCACCTTCTTGCCGAGGCGACTCTCACTCGTCAATCACCCTAAACAAAACACCCCACAGAACAGTATTTCTACATCATGAGGGCAGTTACACAGAGAAAAATGCAAAAAACAGGGTGCTTTCCCATCTCAGACAATATCCATCCACTGCTCTTCTCGTTACTGTGACAAAAACAATTTTAGGAAGGGGAAGTTTATTTTGGCTTATGATTTGATGATACAGTCCATCATGGCGGGGAAGACATGGCAGCAGGGGTTTGAGGCAGCAGGTCACATCACATCCACACTCAGGAAGCGGAGGGCGATGAATGCTGGTGTTCAACTTGCTCCTTTTGATTCTGCCCAGACCCTCCCCAGTAGAATGGTGTCTTGCACAGCTACAGTGGGACTTCCCACCTCAACCAACCCAATCTAGAAACTTCCTTATAAATGATGCCCAGGTGTTTGTCTCCTAGGTGATTCCAGGCTCTGTCAAGTTGACAGTCAATGTGAACCATTACATCTTGGCATCACCAACCGAGGTCCATGGAACAGGAGGTGAAAAGGAGCCAGTGGGAAGCCTGGGCTCTGTCCTTGCCCCACTATCAAGATGCTGGCGGATTCAGGGAAGCTCACACTTCTCCTGGACAGGGTGATCACCTGCATCGTGAGTCAGTAACGCCTATGCTGCCTCTGCACTCTCTTGAAAGAAAAGAAAATAATAAACAGGACAAAATATCCCATTGTTAAAATTATTTTATAAAGTCTACCAGACACAACAAGTCTGTGGATTTCCTACATCAGAATCTTCTGGGACACTTGGTAAAAATGCAGAGCCCTGGCTCCACTCCAGCTCCCTGGAGTGAAACTTTCAGGATGGGAGAGCTTCAGAAAGCTGTAGTTTTAAGAGCATGTCATTTCTGTTTCTAACATACATCAGGCTTCAGAATCCAGAATCTCTCAAAGAACACTTAATTCCACTGTTGTCGAGAGGTGATTTTCTCAATATAAGCAGTTTCCTTGAAACTGAGAAGCGTTGGGGCAGCTGGAACAACGCTTTAGAACCCTTGAACGAAGCTAAATCTAGTCGCCTTCTCGGGAGTGACACCTTTGGGTGATTCTGTGAATCAGCCAGTGTCGCGGCTATCATCCAATTACTCTGATTCCTGCCATCCGAGGCAACACCCCATTAAACACCAGGATCAAGAGCCGCCGGCTCCCCATCTGAGTGCCAGCTAATTAAAGTCTTCAAAAGTGTGCAGCTAGAATGCGGCCACTATTCCAGAAACAGACACCAAACTGAAAAAAAGAAAAGATAAAGAAAATGAAAAATAGGAACTCTGGTTCAGAAACGCATGTGGCTTTTTCTTCAAAATGACCTTAGGGCTATGAAGATGGGTGGGTGGGTAGAGCGCTTGCCACACAAGCAGGACCTGGCTTGGCTCTCTAGCAACCCACACATAAAAGCCAGGTTCAGCAACATAAACTTGTAATTCCAGCAGGAGAGAAGTAGAAGCAGGAAGAGCCTTGTGACTTGCTAGTCTAGCTGAACTGGTTCAGTGAGAGACCCTGCCTCAAAAACTAAGGTGGACAGTGATGAAGGAAGGTGCCCAAAGTCAACCAACCTTCAGGGCTCCACACACAGGCCCACACATCCATGCACCATTACTACCCCCAACACACACACACACATACACAAAATAGCCTTACAACTAAACCGGCCCCATTTGAAAGGCAAAGGGGGTCAAAAGGTGGAGCGAAAAGAAAAAAAAAAAAAAATGGCGAGCCCGAGATCTCTTGCAAAGAGTCTGGAGCAGTGATTCCAGTTAAGTTCACCATGAGTTTCTGTTTCAGGCTCAATGGAGTAATGGACGGAAGTGCAATAAAACTGTTTCTGGGAATTGGTGGATGGACTGCACCAGGCTGTGATCCTTGCAAAAGGCGAATGCGTGATTTCACATTTTCCTTTAAAGGTAATGGACTGTTCAAGCCAAAGTACTAGCAGTGTATTGACTATTTTAGGTACTTGAAGACATAAAATGTGTGACAAAAACAAGGCAATGGGCCCAGGAGGGGAGGGGAAAGCTGACTGTTATTAGGTGGCTCTAATATCACATAGAAAAAGGCACCCAGTGTTAACTCAAGGTAAACTATAGTGATTAAGGGTGCAGTGATCACTATGGCAACCACACAAAATAACACAAAGGGATAAATATTTTGGAGGGTGTGCATGGTGAATACACACATGGTGGGGGGCAGGGGTACATCCACCTGTGCACATGTGCAGAGGCTAGAGGATGACAGCAGGTACTGTGCTCTATCACTTCTCTGCCTTCTTCCTGAGGGCAGGGTTTCTCACTGGAGGAACCTGGAGCCAGCAAGCCGCAGGGATCCTCCTGTCTCCATCACCTGTCTCCATCATCCACCGCACTAAGATGAGGTGTGTGTGCCAACCACGTCTGTGTTTGGTGTTGTTTGTTTGTTTGTTTGCTTGTCAAGGGTGCTGGGGATTCCAAATCCAGTCCTCATGCTTGTGTGCCTCACCAGCCATCTCCACAACGCTGGGTTATGTAGTCTTAAATCCAGTAGAGAAAACCGAGTGGACTATTACTTGACTAACCCAGAAGATGGCAGGACAGCAGCCCCAGAAGAGCAATAACAACAAAAACCCGAAGAAGGTGAATAGAAGAGAACGGTGAGACGGTGGACATGAATCTGAGCATGTCAATCCTTACGTGAAGTAAAATTAACCAAATGCCCCATCAGAAGACTGAGATCAGATGAGCTAAAAAGCAAGCCCAGGGCTGGGAGGAGGCTCAGGAAAGCGCTGGCGGCACAAGCATGATACCGTGAGCCTCACAGCCAGCCACCACGTAAAGGAGCCGGGTGAGGTAGTGCACACCAGTAATTACAGCACCGGGGAACCAGAGACAGGAAAAGCTCTCTGGGGTTCACTGGCCACACTGATGAACTTGAGGTTCAATGAGAGATGTTGTCTCAAAAAACAAAAAAGTGGAAAATGATTGTAAAAGATACCCAAGGCTGACTTCTGGCCTCTACACACTCAGGCACACACATGTGCACACATGCAAACATGTATGTACACACACCAATATAAAAAAGGTAAGACCTAATTCTGTTGTTTATTAAATGTAAAAACACAATGCTAAACGTATCAAGATGGGAAATGACATGCCTTGAGCACACTACCAGAAGGAAGCTGGACCAGCTGCTACTATCACAACAAAACAGTTAATACAAAGAGTATCTTCAGCTTCATTCCACTGAAAGGCTACAATCCTCTTCCTGCAAGCCAGACAGGGCTGTCCATTGGCCAGAGAGCTGTCCATTCAGAGTTCTGCTTGGAAAATTTCACAAAGCATTCTTATGTCCTAAAGATGGAAGAAGGGAAGTCCTCAAATTCTTTATAGCAGGTATTTACAAACAAAATTTCCATGTCATATCAACCCGCCAAAAAAGACTGCTATGTTGAAGGATGGCAGTGTGCAATGTCACTGTGAGGCCTCTAGAGGGGGTGGTTAGTTATGTGAAGTTCTACGGGTGGGATTCTCATGATAAGATTAGTGTATCAATGAGAAAAGATCCACTGGAGGCTCACCATCTCTCTGCCTCGCCTTGTGTACAGACACAGTGGGAAGGCAGCCATCTGCAAAATGGGAAAAGACGGCCCTTATTTGTAATCAAATCAGCCAGGACCCTGATGCGGTGTGTCATTCAAGCTCCCCAGACTGGTGTTTTGTTTCCACAGTGCATCCTGAAGAACAGCTGGGACACTCTCAGGTGGCATATGCCTTGCCCTTCCTCAGGATAGCATTGTGAAAGGATAAGGAAAGTCCTCAAAGAACCTGGCATGGCACTATTCTTCTCCAGGTGACGGTGAAAACCCACATTGTCCCCAGGCGCTCAAACTGCAACAGCATGCTGCTCTCAAATCTGCCCCAGGCCTTACAACCAATCCACTACTGTACATATCATATCATGCCTGGAGCTGACACTGGCCAAGTCCAGGCTGCCCCCTGGGACTTCTAAGTCCTAGGGCTGAACAGCAGTTTCCACCACAGGCTGCTTCTGTCAGTCTGTCCCTAGACACTCTTCCGCACTGTGGAACCACTGCCATCCTGTGAGTCCATGGGTCTGACAGGATGGGTGCCACCCTGAAGACCCATGGGAAAACATGTGTGTGTATGTGTGCACTGTGAACTGCACATATGCAACTGTGAATGTGTGTGTAAATGCACCCACATGCACCACTGTCCATGACCACTCGTGGGAATACATGCCTGATCCCCACTTTCCTGAAGATCAGCAGAGAGCAAACTTTGGATTAAAATGTTGTGGCCAAGGGCTCCAGAGTGGATGACCACCCAGGTGAGCCCTTGTTCCACGGAGGCAGATCTTCAGCTGTAAAGGATGCTTATCTCAGCCACAGCATGCGGGGCTTGCCTCTGGGCAGCGTCCCCCATGGCATCCCATCACTCCTTCTTCTTGTGTTTTACACTTTATATTTATGTTCAGAAAATAACTAGATTCCTCTCTACCACGCCAGCCTGGGGGAGCCCTCAGCTTCAGTCTTATGATTGGCACCGGTCTGGATATGCCCAAGGGCCATTCCTGGCTTTCAGAGTGAGCAGCAAGTCTGGCTTTTTGGCTAAAGCTGGTGTGGTCCAGGGGATGGATACTGGTCCAGTGAGCACTGTCCAATCATAAAAGGGAGAAAGTATGTGAGGATGGCTACTATCAAGGAAAGAAGCTGCTGAAGAGATAGGGGTGGGGTGGGCGGGGGTGGGAGCCGCCAGAGGGCAACCAGCTTAACTCTGTCTCAGGTCCTGCACTCACCAAACAAAGTTAGGGTCACATGCATAGCAAGAGAGACACACATGCTCAGCCCCCAGCCCTTCAACAGGAAGGAACAAGAACCCACTGGCCTGTACAACCGCTGCCAACCGCTGCCATTATGTTATTGTTTAATCATTTTATGGTTTGCATATTCAGTTCACAACACCCCACCCTCATGCACATCAAGGCAGAGGCAGTCCTCCTATTTCTCATCTGTGCATTTGGAAAAGGGAATTCCCAAAGGACACTGGCTGTGATCAGAGTCGCAGTGTGTCTCTGAGACACAGGGTTAAAAAAAAAAAAAAAATCCCATCTCTTCCACCCAACCCTAAAGCATCCCCAAGGCTGCATGAGGGAGAGAATGACATCCCAGTGACTTTAACTGGCCCCCTCCTTCCCTACAAACTGGCCAAACGATGTCTCTGTCCCAAAACTTCACTGTCCATTTCTTGCCTGACACCAGCTCTTTTCCCTCCATCTCTCCCTGGGACTCTGACTCCTAGGCCAATCAATCTGAGATTTGTGAACAGCAAGACACAGCGAGAGAGGTTCCATGAAGCACCTGCCTCCTGACTAGAGAGAGAAAGCTGCAGGCTGTGGGCAAACCAGACCCTGTCCCAGCTCCCGTGAAGAGCGGGTATGCCGTTAGCGTAAGTGCGCACTCAGTGTCTTTGCACCCACTCCACATGTCATCCTCGCCACCCCAACCACCCACAGGTTCTAGATGATTCCATGGTGGTGCCTGAAATGTTGCCTAACTCAAGCAGCGGCAACAGAGAAAGTCACAACTTTACAGCCTAACATATGAAACGATGGGAGAATGAACACAGGTTCTAAAAGATTCCAAGGATACATGTTCACATTCAAGAATCCCTACCAATACTGTCTAGGAAGACAAGAACCACTCAGTGCTTAAGGAGTCTCCCTCAGCAAGTGTGCATGCGTGTGTGGTGTGTGTGTGTGTGTGTATGTGTCCGTGTCCTCACAGCAGTCCCACTCTGGCTCCTTGGGGAACAAATTTCACTGGCAGATGTATTTCTGAACTCTGGTTGAAAAGCTAAAGAGCAGGCAGTCCTGGAGCCTCCGAGTCCTCTGCCTGCAAAGCTTCAGCGAGTTTCTGTGACATCTCAATGAGCCGGGACAACAGAAACATCGAAAGCATACATACAGATATGCACACAGACACATAGAGCCACCTACCCTGCCCGCCCCAGAAAACACAGCACATAGAGAGTTTGTGGCAGGTGTTCTAACCATCCACACAGGCACTCACACACGTCCACAGAATGGATGAGTTGTTTGGCTTTTTGGTTTGGGTGTTGTTACTGTTTTGTGGTATTGAGGAACAAACCCAGAATCTCATGCCTTCTAGACAAAGGCCTGGCCAGTGAAGGACACCCCCAGCCTAAGCCATGGTTTTCTCCGTAAGTCAGTTATATTAGGAAGTTGCTTCAAGCCAACAGAACCCCAAGTTGTATGTGACTGCACTTCTGGGAGCCACAGGAGGCTGTGGGTATCCCCAACAGCTGGAGAAGCCGCCTCCATCATGGCTATGCCATTTCTACCTGAGAAGAGATACCAGGCATGCCAATTCCCTAAAACCTCACCTAGGGAAAGGCCTGGGGATTCAGGAGGCCAAGAGTCCCTCAGTCAGCGAAGCTCTGTGAACAGGAAGCCTTTCCTAATGTCCCCCAGCCAGGATCCCCACTGTCACATACATGCTGATTCTCCACTCAGAAGTGGAGTGTTAATCAGAGTCACGGATGCCTGAGCACGGCATGCCCCTCAGGGAGCCCCCACACAGTCACCAGTAGGTGCTCAGGGAAATGATGCCCGGAGTGGGTTCCAGTTAAGAACGCACTGTGCCTGCCCGGTGGCCTATGACGGCATCCACAGGGCGAGCTTCCTCTACCCCAGTCATCTCTCCAGCTTAACCCTACAAGTGTCAAGAGAAACTGCAAAGGGGTTGGGGAGGAGGCGCCATCAGTAAAGGGCTTGCCATGCCTGGATCCCTGCAGTATGCTGGCTGGCCAGCCTGGCTGGATTAGTGAGCCCCAGGTCCCAGTTAGAGACTGTGTCTCACAAGAACAAGGTGGGCAGTGGCTAAGACACAACACCCAAAACTGACCTGTGGCATCCACACACTCACACATGTATGCATGCGCACACACATAAATAATACATTTAATGATCTGATTAAATCAATACACAGAAACTTCAGAGATGCTGTTGGGGGATGAATCAAGCCCCTCCAAATCTGTATGCTGAAATCCTAACTGTGACACCTCACAATGTGCCTGTCTGGAGATGAGGCTTTAAAAGAGATGTCTGGGTGGGGGTTCCCTAACTAACAAGGAAGACCCAAAGAGGGATGCATGGACCACTCTGGGAGGGAGAAATAGATGAGATCTCCATGAGTAAACTGGGGATGAGGGGTGGGCAATGGAAGGTAGGGGATAGGGGATGAGAACACAAGGGAATGGGATGGTTGAGCTGGAACAGGGAGGGAGGGGGGATACAATGAAAGAGATACCATGATAGAGAGAGACATCATGGAGACAGAGAGAAACCCGGTGCTAGGGAAGTTGCCAGGAATCCCCAAGGATGACCCCAGCCTGGGCTACTAGCAATAGTGGAGAGGGTGCCTAAACTGAACTGGCGTACCCCAGTGATCAGATTGGTGAATATCCTAACTGTCATCACAGAACTTTTCTCCAATGACTGATGGAAGCAGATGCAGAGATCCACAGCCAATCACTAGACAGAGCTCCAGGAGTCCAGTCAAAGAGAGAGAAGAGGGATTCTATGAGCAAGTGCATCAGGATCATGATGGGGAAACCTACAGGGACGACCAAACCAAACTAGAGGGAACTCATGAAAGTTGGATCAATGGCTGTGGAGCCTGCATGGGACTGGACTAGGCCCTTTGCTTGGTGAGACAGTTGTGTAGCTTGATCTGCTTGGGAGGCCCCCGGCGGTAGGATCAGAATCCAATCCTGGTGCATGAGCGGGCTTTATGGAGCCCACCGCCTGTGCTGGGACACCTCGTGCAGCCTTGAGGCAGGGGGAAGGGCTTGGACTTGCCTCTACTGGATGTGCCTCCTCATGAGAGGCCTTGCCTTCTTGTGGGAGGGAATGGGGGGTGGGTTGGAAGGGAAGCCTGGGGGGACGGGAGGAGGAAAGAGGGGGATCTTTGGTGTGTAAAATGAGTGAAAAAATTTTCTTAATAAAAAAAAGATATGGCCGGGCGTTGGTGGCGCACGCCTTTAATCCCAGCACTCGGGAGGCAGAGGCAGGCGGATCTCTGTGAGTTTGAGGCCAGCCTGGGCTACCAAGTGAGCTCCAGGAAAGGTGCAAAGCTACACAGAGAAACCCTGTCTCAAAAAACCAAAAATAAATAAATAAATAAATAAAAATAAAAAAAGATATAAAATAGAATAAGCCTCTAAAAAAAGGAAAAAAATTAAAAGAAGTGGCTGAATTACTGTGGTACCAGAGGAGCCTTGGACCAAACTGAGTGGTCCTTGTAAGAGGAAATCTGGACATCTGGAGACACCAGGAAGGGTCACCTACACAGAGGAGGACTCCATGAGGACTCGGAGAGAACATGGCAATCCAGTAGCAAAGGAAAGGGACCGCTGAACTAACCAGCCCTGGGGATGCTGCACATTTGGACTTCCAGCCTCCAAGGAAGGAAGTTTATTACAGCAGCAGAAACAAACTCATACAGATATGCAGACAGGTAACCAAGAAGTCTGCTTGCAAAGCTATATCCTTCCTTGGCCTGAGACTGTGAAGTCCACCCCTACATACCAGACTTTCCCAGTGGCACAACCACATCCCTATCAGGAAGGACCAGTCACTGCTGCAGAGGCTCCAACCAGGCTAGCTAAATGCCAAGGATACGCCAGGCCAAAGTGCGCCTCACAGAGAGAGACGGGACTCTACATCTCAAACCTCCAGGACAGATAAGGAAGAATGAGATGGGAAGTCTGAGGGAGAGGAGCACATCTCACTTCCCTGCAGCTCCAATTAGGCTACCCCACGATACCAGCTTCATCCCGCACACTTGTGAGCAGTACACACACAAGGCTCTCTTTTCTCTCTCATTCTCTGCAGATTAGAATGAAGAATGGTAGTGGTGGAGAAAATCCAGAAAGGAGAGAGATACGTGCAAACACCCCTCTATAGTCAAAGCCCTTCTTTGCAACATGTCACTTCGGACATTAATCATGTATGGCTCCAGGCCGCAGCTCCTGCCCACCAGAAACCGATGCCAGCACAAGCGTGTTGTGCCTGTTCCACAGTCGGGTTCTTACTAACACTGTCATCTTGGCCATCACAATGAGAAGCGACAGACACTGTGTGACTGGGGACTCGGTTCAATCCAGGAGGGAGCTGATCTCCCTCCACTCCCACCCAGAGCCTGCTCAGGAGGGACTTAGGCCAAGTTTTCTCAGACAGGAGAAAACCACAGAGAGCCACAGAGGGCCATGGAGAGCCACAAGCAACTGCTGTTTCTTCTTCCCACTGCTTTCTTCTTCCCACTGCAGCCTCTTACGTAGTCTCCCTAAGATGTAAGACACCCAAAGGAGAAGGGAGGGGGGAGAGCACACTTCTCCTCAGGGTGAGTGTGCCAAGACAGAAGCAAGCTGAAGAAAAAGCAGGCAGCACCAACACAGGCAGTGTTACCATGTGTTTTTTCAGAAAACTGAAAACAAGATTCCAGTCCCAGGCACACGCGGGCATGCTTGGGAAAGTACAGCGCAGACCAGCCCGCAGTGAGGGCTTTCTGGTCTCCTCTTCCCCCGGCTCCTCCAGGGCCAGCTACTCCTGCTCTGACTCTGCGGTGAGGTTCAGTGAATTACAAACTGAAGCAGCCTCAAGCTGAATGCACCTCTCAACTCCCCCGGCTCCCAGCCTCGAAAGTGGTTGGCTCACAAATTCCAGGAGCAATAAACTTTCAGGGAATCGAGTCTTGCTGCCCTGGGAAGGTCCATTCCCTGCCTGTGCTCAATCAATACCAGATAACCACAGGGACTCCGTATCAAAACGCATTAATTCCCACTCCACATGGCACCTGCATGGCCCTTTTCAGGTCCGGGAAGCAAATTACCAGTGACACAAGATGAAAACCTTTAGCCAGCCTCTCAGTGCAGGGCAGCAGGCCGCCTCTGAGCACGACTCTGTGGACATTTGTATTCAGGAGCTGGAGCAATTAGAAACAAAGCGTGCCGATTTATGAGACCTTCCGAGACGTGTTCCCCTTCTCACATTAACTGTGGCAATTAATTTCTTCTCCAGTGTCCCAGAACAGATGTTTACTGAATCTTCTGCCAATGAGCAAGGTCTAGGCCCTGATGGTTGGGTGTCTCTTTCTCGACCCTTCCCCAACCCCACCCCACAACATTTAGCCTCCAATCCAGAGCCATATCCAATTTTCCCATCGAGAGCTCACCCCTGGGAGCATCTCCTTATCTAAAGCATGTCTTAAAACAAACATGAACCAAAGGTGGACAACATCAACAAAAAAATATGTAGCTCAGAACAAACTGGCCAGTGACTATTTACACAGCCCAGAGAAATGCCCTCTGATCAGGCAGCTGGTCAAATACGCCAGGTACTCAGCCTGATGTCTACCATTGCCATCTCTCCCTAGTCCCAGGGATGAAGACCAGTCGTGACAGGAAGGGCCCTTAATGAGAGACTGGCTCAGGAGCCTGGGTGGCTCCGATGAGCAAGCAGGATAGGAGGTCAAGTGCAGGCTGTACAGAGCCACTGAGCCACTTCAATCCACTGCCTGGGAGCTCGGGCCACTGCATTCATGGCCTTCCTGCTGGGATGAGTAGGGAATCTTCCAATGAGAAGTTTACACATAGCTAGATGGGTTTAAGGGCAGAAGCTGTAGATCCGCATGACAGCCTCTAAAAGCCACCAGCACGGTTAGTTACCTCTGACAGCAAGGAAGGAAACATCCAGAGGGCAGAAACAGGCACTGTCATTCAAGCTTCCAGTGAAAGGAGAAGGGCTGACAGATGGTATTTCCTTAGGATATTATCACAGTCATCCATGCAGCCATCACAGCCAACTGGTCCGGAGAACGTGCTTCGGTGTGTCTGCCCGGCAAGTGAGAAGCCTTGCAAAGGCCCCAGGGCCCAGCAGTCTAGGTCCCAGGAGGTCATTCTTTCCTTTCTCTAGTTGATAATTTAAAGTGAGACAGGAGGAAGGGTCAGACATGGCTGCTCAGGCCAGAAATCCCAGCAGCTGGGAGGTAAAGCGGGAAGACTGCGAGTTCAAGGCTAGCCTGGGCTACATAGAGAGACACTGTCTCAGAGAGAAAGAGAGAGAGAGAGAGAGAGAGAG